>JXXA01003755.1:0-26488 GCA_000956255.1 Anopheles punctulatus | reverse complement strand
AGAAATATGAGTGCGAAATTTCCATAATAAGGCTGATAACAAGAAATGTTTTCCTTTCTATTTTCAGATGAACTGTCCGTTGGAAGTATTCTAAATAGTTTACATGTTGAAATATACGTATTTTTTACGTTTCTTTTATTCAACGAGTCAGAAAATCGGCGATCAAACCATACTTCCATTAGTTAATTTCTGAACTACATGCTTCTGCTTCTGTACCAGGTAGTAGTAATTCACAGTATGAAGTAAACAAGTACTTGCGGATACTTGCGGCGTCGGTATACTAATACTCGTGTGACTTTACATCATCTACTGTCTACCAAGTCTGTGAAACGATAATGAACGACGTTCTAACACGTGTCTGCAAAGGCAGCCACTTCCAAATATTTGCTATCGCAGACAAATTTCCGATAAAGTATCGGACACGCTGACGCAACAACCGTCTCGCGGCCAAGATGTTCAAACCAGTCTACTATTTTGGATGATGACGTAGCCGACGTGTGCTGGTATTGTAATAGGAAGTCGGGAGAGTTATTATCATGCCGTCATCTTGATGGCATGCCATGTCTCCATTACTTCCGGTACTGCCATGGTCATCCGAGCGCCCAGCAGTGGCAACTAACGGCGTCACTGGGTGAAAACTCCACTAAGCTGCAATTTGCGGACGCACAAACACGTGTTCAAAGATACGTCCACTGCGGGAACGGCATTCTAGAGACAAGTTCACCGGAACGGAGCGATAAAAACCGCTTGTAAAACACACGGACTGCAGTATGTGTTTGTGTGTGTGTGTGTGCTGGACAATACAAAACATGGAGTAGATTAAATTTGGTCTGCTCGGTCTTGTTGTCGTTGGACGGAATATCCTTCATATAGCTGATTGATTAGACCGTAACCACTCGGCTTTGGTTCTCCGGTATAAAACCCACCGTTGTATTGAACTTCCAAGTTTATACTCGCCGTGCATCGGTAAGGTGTAATATCATCCGCGTTAACGAATCGCACCCTTACCGAAAGAAGCGGGAGAGCCTGCCGTGCGCTGTTGTTTCCGTTGCGAAAAGAGTGGTGCAAAAAGAAAAGAATTCCAAGATGATGCTGGTGTTGTTGCTGCTCGGTGCGCTCGGTGTAGTGAACAGTGCGGAGATGACCCCTTGGACCTGCAATTTATGTCCTGTTGGTGCGTGTGTGGCCGATTCGCGCTGCCCGTTGGTGGATGATCCCTTACGTCCGACCACGCTACCGCACGGTACCAACTGCAATCAGTTCTATTTGTGTTCCCACGGGCAGGCTTGTGAAATGACCTGTCCCGTAGGGCTCGACTGGAGCAAAGAGCTGCAGCGCTGCGAGTGGCCCAATGTGGCCTGCTGCAATCCAGCGATACCGTGTCTTCCCGGTTGCCCGGAAGTATGTCAACCGCCAGCGACGACAACCACCACGCTTCCGACCACCACGACGACCACCACGACCACCACAACGACCACGACGACGACGACAACAGCTGCACCACCCGGTACAACTCTACCCGACGTGCCCTGTCTACCGTGCATGCAGTGTACTCCCGACAGTCGATGTCCGCTGAACGAGAACCCCGATACGCCAACTCTTTTGCCACACGAAAACGACTGCACTCGCTTCTACATGTGCACTTTCGGCGAACGTTGTCTGATGCAGTGCCAACCTGGGGAACACTTCAGTGTGCACCTGAACCGCTGCGATTGGCCCGAGTTTGCGTGCTGTGATTTGACGATCCCGTGTCAACAGTATCCCAACGATCCGGTGAATCCGACTGCTCCACCATCGGTCGACTGTCGACCCGACGCAGGCTGTCCAATCATTGAGACCGATCCGCTTAATCCGCTGCTCCTACCAGTGCCAGGCAACTGTGGTGCGTTCTACAAGTGTCGCAGTGGTGATGCCTGCCTGTTGCCGTGCCCTGCTGGACAACACTTCAGCCATGTGCTGCAGCGTTGCGAACGACCCGAAACCGCTTGCTGCGATCCGAACGTTACATGCTGTGCCGCCTGTGTACAGTCTAAACTTCAGGAGCTCCAAATGCTACTCGGTATGAGCAAGTAGTGGCGCTTTTTAACCAAAATTGAACAGAAATAGAATAGAAGGTAGCGTAGATGCTTATATAAAATAAAAAATCTTTTTTTACTCTATAAACGTTTAAAATCCGTACAAAACGTCAAGTCGTTTATTGTGAAGAAAAGGGGAACCCCTGATGACAGCTTATGCAGACCAACACATTCGAATGGTACAAGAACCTTCAACCAAAACATTAAGAATTTAACATTATGCTGTTGGATGCTTCAGATGGTTGATTTCAATTTTTAAGAATATATTGTAATGTAACACATTTCCTTACCACACCCCGTTTTACGCACGTTTTCTTAGAGGAGCTATTATAAAAATCAGATTAGCAGTAGATACACACACACACACACACCGATGGAAAACATTATATCAAATATGTCATCGCCGAATGCAAGGAATTTAGGCAGTAGTAATGGAGGATAGCCTTCGGTTGATGTTATACGGACTTTTCCGATCCTTTCCATTGAGGAAGGTCTTGCAGCTTCAAGATCAAATGCAACTGATGCCCGGTTAAAAATCTTACCCAATACGGTATGAGCGAAAAGGCAATAACGCTTGCAGTAAGCATGTTAATAAATGTCTGTATGTCGAAGAAATCCTCAAAAATTTAAGCCACGTTTCTCAAACAGTTTGAACTCGTTTGTAATAATTAACTACTGTGTTTGGTTTTTCGGGTTTGGCCTACAATCTTCTCGCATTTATTTCGTTAAAAATTCTACTTATTGCAATATCAAACACGGCTACCTACGATCATCATCATTGGGCTCTGCTGATTCTTCGATTCGGCATCCAGTTTGCCGCCCATTGGTCATTGTTTCGCCGGCACGACGGCATCGCCGCTGAAAACACTCCAACAAACGCACACTGACGTGCACTGACACTTCCTCTTCCTGCCTTTCAGATTTACAGGCTTCAGCGAAGCTAATGGCTAGGTGACTAACAAGAAATAAACATGTACAACATGTACAACTTTTAAATATAAATATGCGCTCCGCACAAACCCAGCGATCGCGACGGAACGCGTTGCTACGTAAATGATGACAAATTCCGTGGAATAATGAAAGCATACCAGCACAATCGCAAACGCAAACGCAAACATGTAGAACGGACGCATTTACATTCAGCAAATAATTAAATAATGAACCGGTATTAATAATCCTATGCTGACTTCGTTTAGGAGAGCCTTTCTTTATAGTGCACATGTTCTGAAATATCAACCCCGGCGTCCTCCGGTTGGCCTTCCTACACACACATGTCGTATCTGTTTTTACATATCAATAACTAAACCTAGCTGTACAAAGGAAAGCAAATCAATCAAATGTAATATGAAATAACACCTCAAGCTATTGCGCATGTTGTAAACGCGCCATTACCCATGCCGATAACGTCCCACAAGAAAGCGAACAACGTTTCAGACGGTGTGTTTAGTTAAACTAGACTAAATCATGGTAGATGGACACCAGGGTTGGAAAGCTTTCCTCAAGTAACGATTGGTTTACCGTAAGTCCAACCGTTTCCGCGGGTCAACCATTGGCTTGACGAACAACACACATCGTCCTATCTACCGCACGCGTTCGATCATTTTGGGTGGGAGCGATAAGCACAAACAATCACCCTCAAACGATAGAGCACCGTCCACATCTGGCTGCCATCTCGGTTTTGTTTTATGTGTATGTATTTATATTATTTTCATTTGTTTAACATTGTTTAATGCATCCAAGCACTTAGCGGTAGCCCAGCAGATACTCTTCCACGTCGGAGGCCGTGGTCCAGGACGAATCATCGGAATCGTCCCCATCACCATCGCCATCATTATCGTCATCATCACCGTCCGCCTCGTCGTTGTTGTTATCGCCATCGCCATCGCCATCTTCATCATCCTCATCATCGTCGTTGTCGTCGTCCTCGTCCCCGTCATCATCGGTGTTCGATTCAGAGGAACCTGAGGAACGAGAGATTATAATCAGCAGCAGCTTCATCATCATCGTCATCTTCAGAATCGTCATCTTCAGAATCGTCATCTTCATCAATGTCATTTTCATCATCGTCATCTTCATAATCGTCTGCTTCATCATCATCTTCCCCATGATAGTTGAAAATGTTTTCGAATACTGGAACGAAAAGTGTTTGAATTCTTTTTCATCCATATTCGCAACCATTTCGAGATTCGTAGTAAAGTACAGCATAATACTACTATGTAATACACTTGCACTTTACTCTACATTTCACGATCCCTGCTCGGTGAGCTGGAGTACAAATCTGGCGTGGTACAACATTCTTTCTATACGAAAGTAGGCAAAATATCAAACTTCTTTATCAGCATGCAAACGCGAGACAACTTATTGCTGTTGCCTAATAAAAGAAAATCCGATAATGTAAAGATGTCGTAATATAGGAAATTATTTTTGTTTCGGTGGAAAACCTATCTTGAAACTTTTTTCAATGTATGTAGGGTAATTTTACCAGTTTTCGGCTCTCGGCAAATGAAACTCCAGAATATTTTACCAGGACTCCAGAAACTCCAGAATAACTCCAGAATTCAGAATATTTCTACTGACATTTCGATCGACGTTTTACGAAATATACGAGTTTTTCCACAATTAGTTCCGTTCGACATGCTTTCAGAACCGTTTTTGGCAGGTTTTAAGGAATAAAAATAATGCTCATTAAAAATGATAGTGGCATTTTGATAAATGATAAAACCCTTTCATGAGTACCACGTATCTTATAGCAAACGAAGTAGGCGGTCAGTGTGGCAACTGACAGCATTAAAATTAACTGACAGCATTTCTATGCCAAACACGAATTCCGAAAATTAACCATTTTTTTACGAATTGCAATACCATTTAGAATGTTTAAGACCCAGTACCAATACTAGCCAAAAGATGGCCGAAAACTGGAACAAAAACAATGTTTGCATTTTGGCACATTTCACATTGAAAACTGATCAGTGAAATCGTATACAATCTATTTCACAATTTATAATGCCGTATTTTATAAATGGGAGATGTTTTTTGTGGAAATGCTGCACAAAGTTGCCGAAAGCTGGTACATTTATCCTAGTTTTCGGCAGTTTATTAACCATAAAATTAGTATTAACCGAATATACCAACATTATCACATCATCCTAGCATCCTAAGCGTGAATGATGGCGACACACTTGCGTGCGGCCCCCAGTTGTAAATGGATACCCAAATGACGATTTGAACATTGACCAATACATAATCATAATATATTGGTAAATACAACATAATCTTACAAAATAGTGTACCAAAAATCGGCGGATCACAGAACTTACCGACAGACTCCGTTTCCGACATGGAATTATCTTCCGAGTTTTCCATCTCCTCCTCCTCCTCGTCCTGATCGTCGCCGGTGTTCTTTTTTCGGCCGACACTGTAGATGCGCACCACCGACTCCTGAACCGTATTGTACAGGCCCTGGACTTCGACCACCGCTATCTGGCTGCCGTACCGGTTAACGGCAAGATCGGAGAGATTGCGCTTCACATCGATCGTGGCGATGCTCGTGTAATCGTAGCTATCCAGCACCTTGAAGCTCGTCTCGTACGTCTGAAGCTCATCCCCGTCTACCATGTCCTTCGAACGCGTCAGCCCGTACATTACGTTTTGTGGCGAGAATTTCACGTGCGTCTGGTCCAGCGACGGCACCGTGCGCAACAGATGGAACGTACGCAGATCCCACACCTCCGTGTTTTCCACTATCTCCAGCCCGTTCGGGTGAAACACGCCGGAGATGTTCTGGTTGAGCTTGTCGAACTTGTGTATCTCCTTGCCAGAGTTCACATCCCACAGGACGCCATCGGAGAGGATCAGCTCGTCGGTCGGACAGAAGGTGGCACGGTTCTGCGTGTAATGATTGGCAATGCTCGGCTTGAACTTCATCACCTTTTGATTGGTGTTGATGTCGATGATGGTGGCAATCTACAGTAGAAGAAAAAAGCGATAAAGTTCAAATACGTGCCTAGGGGCGTAATTTCTGTAACCAGCTCTTTAGATAATACGAGTTGCATGTTGTTTAAAACTGTTTTTCATTTGGATTACCAAAAGCATATCGCTCTGGTTTATTACACCCTGCTAAAGATTTATTCCTGATTTTGTCCCCGTACATAACGATAATGTAGCGCTTGGTGAAGAATTTGAGGTTCATAATTGAATCCCACCATAAGCTGTGCGCTTTCTTACCTCGTTAGCCGTGGCTAGCACCTTATCCGTCGACAGGTTGGCAAACTCCACGTGGTCCTCATCTTCCCACACCAGCTTCTCGACTATTTGATCCTGGCCCAGAGTCCACAGCGCCGATATCGGGTAGCGCCAGGCGACGGACGTGAGCAGCAGTTGTCCGTCCTTGCTGCACTTCGTCAGCGTTACCGGCGCCTCGTGGCAGGAAAAGCTGTACTCCTCGTTGCTGTCGCTAAGGTTGAAAATTTTCACCTCACCCGCTTGCGAACCGATGATAAGCTTCGAACCGCACGGCTGCAAATGGATCGTTAATGGGTAAGTGCTGCTGCCTCTCTATCTCTCTCTCCTTGGTTTTAAATGTTTTATGAAAACATGAAATCGTACATACCGTAAAATCACAGGACGTAAAACAGTAATCAACCTCGGCCGTGCGTAACACTCGGGACGCGGAAAAATTCGAATGCACCAGCCGTCGATCGAAGCGTCGGGAGGTGAACCCGGCCTGCCGGCGGTAAAACCGGGCGGCAAAGTTGTTACCCTGACCGGACACGCGACTCGGCCGCGGATCGGGACACTTGTGGGGCTGGAACAGATCGAACGGCGGGCAGGTAGACATCGGGTTCTTGCAAAGCGCGTGCTGATTCGTCAGATACTCGGTGATGATCGAGTGCAGCGTGATACTGGTGCTCGCCGGTGGCGCCAGCTCCGTCGGTGCCGCGAGCGCTTTCGACGAGGTGTTCGCCAGCAGCGGAAAGTTCGTCGCATCGGTTGCCGAGATCTGTTTCTGCAGCGATCGTTGGTGTGAGGAGGTGCCGGACGCGATCGTACGATTAAAATCGATCGGTGTCGCTGCCACCACACCGTTCGTTGTGCCCGCGTGGTGCAGACCGTTTTGATGGTTACCGGCACCGGCCGGACCGGTACCGGTGGAGGTATTTTTCCTGATGAGCTTTATCGGTGCGTGCAGGTCAACCACCGGTGGACTACTGTCACCCTCGATTCCTTCCATCGCGCCGATGGTTGTTGTTGTCGGTGCGGTTGGTGTTGCCACTATTCCGTTCCCGTTGCTACTGCTGGATGATCCCGCGGGCGTGCTTTCGATGCTTGCCGCTGCTAGGGCAGCCTGCAGATTCGCCTGTGCGGTGGACGCATTGTAGGACGCATCGACCGTACGGCTGCGGATGCGCGACCGGTGAATGATGTTGGTGTTGGGTGATCGGAAGACGAACGGTGAATGCAGCGAGGACACGGCGGAACGCGACAGGGAAGACACCGGATTCGGAAGTGCGTGGTGCGCTGGCTGCAACTGTTGCAGTAGCGCCGCCGTACTAGGACCAACCTCCTTCAGCATCGTAGCCGCCGTCTCTTTCATTCCGCTCTCCACCAGATGCTGGTAGATGAGCTGGTACAGTTGCTGCTCGTTAAACTGAATACGCGTTTGGGCGACCACGTTCGCCTTGTGTATTTCGGATAGTGAAGTGTCGGTTTGATTGCCAGACGTGTCCACCTTACCCGAAACGCGCTCCATTAGCTCCAGGGCATACTTCTGAAACTGGACGTGCTCGACTCGCTTTTCCTGCAGGATCGGATCGCGCATTAAACCTGGAAATTATGGGAAAAACAAATTAGTGGTAGAGCATAGGGTAGAGACACTGACGACAAGATTTCTTATCGGTCCAGCTTTGGTACTTACTCTGCAGCTCGCCGTTGACAAACAGCGGAAGCTTTCCCACCATCTGTCGCACCGTTTCCGATCGCGCCAGTCCTGCCAGCGCCCTGCAGGCCATCCCCCGTATGCAATCCGCCTCCGTGATTGGCACCTTGATGCGCATCAGCGCCAGCAGCACCAGGATACCGTTGTTCGAGCGAACGCTCTCCCACACCTTCTGAATCAGCTCCTCAGAGCTTTTGTTTGGCATGCGCTTCTTCGCCGAACCGTACCGGGCGAGCGAACCGCTCGGGCGATGGATCGGTGCACAGACGAGATGCACCAGCAACGCCAGAGCCGACTTCTGTACCTCCGCATCCGCCACGTCGCCGTCCACGGCACTGAGCAGGACGCTGATGCCCGTCGTCGTACTCTCGCGGTACTCGAACTGCTCGATGAAGATATGATGCACGCGCGATATCACCGTGCACACGCTGAGTATGTCAAGCGCGTACCGTACCGTGTCACCACTGTAGAAGGCACAAAAATACATTCCATTAGACATGTTTTTTATTTCTTTTGCTATGAATACTAACACAAATTGTGCGACAGAGCACAACTGTGGGTAAGCTTATAAAATTATAAAATAAAATAAATTAACACACTTATTAGGTGTTGGACGCTTTCAATGAGAAATTATCGTGCGAAAATGTATTAAAATCAACATGTACCGTGTGTCACTCAAATTAGGGATTTAAACAATTATAGTTCCCCTCCTTCGCGATACAAAAAAAACATCATTGGATGAAACAGGCTTAAATAACAGTATGAAAAAATCACATTTTTTTAACGAATTTTGGATTATTTTTATCATATTTTAACTATAGAGAAGTGGGCGCTGCTAGCCCACCTCTTCAAGAGTTACGAACCAGGTCCGTATTGTTATCAATTAGAAAAAATCATACCTCACCTCAATCAATTGCATCAAAAGAACCGAACCGTTCTAAGCGAAAATGGAGGAAAGTTTCTTAACCAAATACCACGATCATTTCAGCACTAAGCTAAAGCAGTTTTCGAATAACAATGTCACACTCGGTCCAAAAGGCAAAAACCTACCGTCCACTGTAGCTCCAGTCGAAGGTGTGCAGAATGATGCGCAGCAAAAGGCTCACACCACCCAGCTTCAACAGATCGTCCACCGGTGCCCAGTGCGCCTTCATCGGTAGCAACTCCTGCAGCGTGCTGATCTGTTGACTGATCACTTCCGGCGAGTTTTTCACCGCTTTCAGGACGGGCTGCGTCAGTCGGCCGGCAGGTTCCTGCTGGCGCGTCACCTGTATGTACTTGTAGTACAGATGGTTCTCGAAGTACTTCTTCAGTGTGGCGCAGACGTGCCTTATCACCTGCCGTTCGGCCGCCTCCTCGTCCTCGTTCATCTGATAGTCGTCAGAAACGACCAGCACCGGCAAAACCGCGATCACGTTGTACAGTCGCCGAATGCCATCCTGTTTGTCGAACTCGTCCAGTATGATCTTAAACTGACAGCTCAGCCCCACGAACATGGTCGCGTGGCAACGGCCGGAATCGTGCGGGCATCCAAGCAACCATAGTGCGTACGATACCATCTCCGTAATAATTTCGCGCGGCATCTGACAGATGCGCTCCATAGCATCCTCACAGTAGGCGAGATAGTAGAACGCAATCGAGACGCCGGTGGCCGCCAGGCTCGGGCGCGGAATCTTCAGCAACCGCTCCAATCCACCGTTCGCGATGAACTCGAGTGAAAACTTCTTGTGGCACAGGAGCGACGCAAGATATTTGAGCGCCTCGAACGCGAGACAGGTGTCCTTCGGGTCGAGATGCTCGATATAGCGAAAGATGAGCTGCATCGCGTTGTGCTCGAACACGTGCGGCAGGAACTCCTGGTATTCGCCCATGGGCGTAAGGTAGTGCAGAATCAACATCTGACTCGTAGCGGAAGTGACCGGGTAGAACGGAATCATGATAACGCGCCCACTGCCACCTGTTCGCGATGCCTGCGAGCTTTGGTCGCCCTCGCCATCCAGTTCCATCACGTGTTCCACCGGTGCCTCCTCATCAACGTACTCTTGCGCGTCCGTCACCTCCATATCGGGTTCCTCTGGTGCCGTTTCGGTGTCCACCGTATGTGTCGTGTTTTCTGCGGGGGACGCAACCAGCGACGAATTGGCTGACCGTGTCACCGAGCGCGGTGATCCGGCCCGAGACGTTGTCGGCGTGGGATGTAAGTGCGCCTGCTGCAACCGGTGCAGCCGGTTGAGCATGATCGGCAGCAAACGGACGTTTTGTTCACGAAAGTTTACGGCAATTTCCTGCACCTCCATTGCCGCACCGAGCAACCCGGTCGCGTAGCTTTGTAGCGGTTCGGGGCTAGATTCGGCCCATCCGTACAGCCGCTTGATGAGGTGGTCGTACTCGAGCTGAAAGACGGCGGATGTGTCCAGGCCAGGCATGATGACCAGTATGAGTCTGCAGGCGGCCACGTTGAGCGCGTGCGAACTCTGCTGCACGTTTTGGCGGGTGAAGAAATTGTCGCGCAGATAGTCGTTCACTAAACGCGTCATGAAGTAGTCTTTGCGAAACAGCGACTTCAGCATTCGACCGAGCTCGCAGTTCGGGTCTGTGCGCGATGGATGCCGCTCGTCGAACGGGTCCGGATCCTTCATCATGTACGCTTCGATCTCCGCTTCGAACAACTCCGCCAGACGGGTTACGATCGGTTCCGGATCATACCCCGGCACGGAATGTCTTTCGTCCCAAAGCTGAAAAATGCGCGAAAGGTCCGTGCCGGCCAGCACCTCATCCTGATCCAATGGTGAGGCCATGATGCAATTAATCTGCTGCCTACTACTGCTTCAAACTACAGCTGTGCGAACACCACGGCACACATTACCGACGAAACCAAGTAGACAATGTTTTGCCTCCACTGCCGTAGAGATACAACCACACACGCACACACTGCACCATACAAACAGATCGAACACGGGTTTGACAGCTTCCCTAGAAGCACCAACTGAATTGTAAACACCACGCGCGAAAGACGACTATCTACGCAATTTGTACGGCCGCGCTACCCTAACCTCACTTTCAATGTACGCTGCTTCTTCGTGTTTGGTTTTCTTCGATCCGACGACGGTCGTCCACAATGCCCAACCCGAGTAGCAGTAGGCAGTATATGTAAAAAGACAAGAATACAATCAGCGTAGTGGCACAGGGAACACACGCTCCCGACGAGCAGCTGCACCCGGTCTCGGTGTTTCGTATTCGAAAGAAACCACAACCACTATAGACCACTTCACCGTCGCTGATGCTGATGAACTACGCTTCCGCAACTAACGATATCCTGGCACGAGAACACTACGTCTCAAAAAAGGTAATGGATGGATTGGCCCGTTTATGTAGCAATTACGAAATGCGGTGTAATTTTACGTGAATATGATTCTCCGCATGTTTCCGTCTCACGTTCGATGGCTTCGAGCACGTCCTTTCGTGTTTGTGATTCAAAGAAACATCTAGATGACAGATGTCAAACGAGTTTGACCGAACGACAGCGCATGGTTCGGTTCGCATGGATAAACTGCACACTTTAATGTTTGTTTTTCCAATTGCTACGACAGCAAACATTGCTACAATTGACAACGGACCTTCCCGATATAATGTAGATTTTATTTATTTTGTTAGCGAAAAATGTATTACATTTCTTAAACAGAAAAATACAACACTACCATTACTTTTTCTTCTCATCTTTACCCTTATCCGTTTTCGCTTCATCCTTCTTGCCGTCCTTGCCATCGGATTCCTTCTTCGATTTATCTTTATCCGCTCCAGCAGCATCCTTCGTATCCTGGGACTTTTTGTCCTTTGCATCGTCACTTTTCTTGCCCTCCTCGGCATCGCGATTCGTGAGCTTATTGTTGATTAGATTATGCAGCGCGATGATCGACCGTACGAGCGACGCTAGATACACCACCAGCATCTGATCGTTCGTTTTCACGTACAGCGTGTCGGTGAAGTTTTCCTGCGCAATGTCGGGCAGCAGGTTTAAGATGTCCTGCAGCTGGTACACGATCTGATGGTTGACTGGCAACTGTCCATTGCCCACCTTCAACAGGTAGTGCTTAATATCTCGCAGCTGCGCGTTCAGTCCCTTCAAGCCCAGCAGCTGGTTTGTAATTTTCTGCGACAGACTGCCGACCGTGGTATCCTTTATGTCACGAAGTAGATGCTCGACGCCCACTTCTTCAGCCTCTTCCGCACCGATCTCGCTGGGGACGTGCTCGAACGTTTTCGATGTGGGTGATCCGTCATCGTGCACCTCCTCCACTGCGATGTACGCCTCCGTAGGGAGGCCCAGATCTTTCGGTTTCGCATCGATGATCACCAGCACCGAGTTAGGACAGTACCGTCTGATCAGCTCGTTGATGGCGATATCGTTTTGGCAAAGCTTGGGGCCAGTGTGATACCAGCCGACAACGCGTTCGCGTGCATTCACCTTTTTAAACATACCATACATGTTCTCCAGATAATCATGATCCAAGAACCAAACGGATTTGTCTTTGTCATCCTCGTCGAAGGGAACTGGAAGCGCAAACGAGCAACGATAGGAGGGTTTGATAACGACATTGGGCTAGCTACATTTCGGTTGGAAACATACCTGCAAAGCTGTTCGATACATCCAGGACACCCTTCGCACGCCAGCATCCTAGCAGGACGCCTACAACGCGCTTCTGGTTACCGATCTTGCCCATCCGGTTGAAGTGGTCCACCACGCTGAGCAACACCAGCGGGTGCACAATTACCTTGGTCGTACTGAGTTCCGAAGGCATCGTTGAAGATTCGGAGAGTGAGGTACGCTGGAAACAAACTATTTAATACAGAAATGCAGCGAAATGATATTTTGGTCTGGATGTTGAGATTTTCGCAATGACAAAACAAGTTTTACGTTTGACGTCTTCTCCCCGGTGTTCCTTTTTCGTTGGATATCTGTATGACATTTACGTTGTCGATTCATTTCAATCGAAAATTAACAGTATCATAACGATAGCGTGGATGACATTGTATTTATTCATTGTTTATGTTTATGTAATTTATACTAATGCATCGTATTTTTATGAACGAAGTTACGATCTATGTAATTTTCGTAGCGTTAACATCTTGGACTTAATATTTTTAAATTTAATAAATTCAGAAATAGCTATAGCCTAGGCTAGTTCCACTGACAGCAAACGTCAGGAGCACCTTTTCTGCTATTATCAAAACAAATCGTGTTGTTTCGGAGCACGATCTTACGCAAATTGCAAAATTGTGTTGTGCTGCAAGAATATTTTCGCTTTCTGCTAAATCATAAGCACATATATTCATTTTCATTTTAAACCCAAGAAAAAACAATCCTTTCGCTGCAGAAATGCCGTTCATGAAGGGCAAGGCTCCGATTCGGAGAACTTTACAGTATCTGAATGCCGGGCAGCTGATGCTGAAAGACAAGGTAAAGATCTTCAGTGTTAATTATAACACCTACGGCGAACATCATGAGGGTGCCAGGTAAGTGTTGTACTGCACAATATTGAGCGCTTAATGACATCCTCCATCATTACAGAGACTTTGTGTTTTGGAACATTCCTCAAATACAGTACAAGAATCCCAAGGTGCAAGTTGTGACGTTTAAAAACATGACCCCTTCCCCGTTTATACGATGTTACTTCGGTAAGCAAGACAATTGATCAGTAGAACGCGGGCTACATTTAACCGTGATTTTTCTACTCTGTCCTTAGAAAATGGTAAACAAATGTTGATCGATATCGATAGTAAAAATAGACAGGAAATTCTTCATCACCTGACTACGGTCGTGGGGAAATCAGAGTGAGTGCACGACAGACCAAGGTGTTACTTAGTTCACAACATTAAGTTTCTCCTCGTTTCAGGGAAACGTTGAAGGCGGAGGCGAAACTGGCAGAGAAACAGGACAATCCAGCGAGCTTCGGCGTCGGTTGCACGAAGCACTGCATTTGCGAAATTCCTGGTCAACTGCCTTGCCCAGGTGTTGTGCCAGTGCCAAAACATATGCGTGGAAAGTATAAGTATCAAATGAAAGAGTAGTTCAATCATGTCTGCGCGACCGGATTATCTCTGGACTACCGATTAAAGATGTTTAGTTTAATAGTAGATCCGCAATATTCTTTATTACATTGTCTAAAGTAATTGTTTGTTAATATTATGAGTATTCCATGAAAGCATACGTCTCCAGCGCTAGTCTCTCCTACGGGTCCATTATTTATGACGATGTGAATTTCGGTAAGGAGCAGAACGATTCCCCCCACCGCCACGCCCGCTACTGCCTGCCGGATGACGCTTCATCTTCGGATCCATCCTCTGCGGTTGATTGATATTGTACTGGTATCGCTCGATGATGGGTCGCTCCGACGTAGCTGATTTGTTAATGACCAGATCGTCCGAACGGCTCTCCAGCATTTTAAGTTTCGCTTCGAGAGCCTGAATTTTTGTCTGTTGACTCAAGGGCCCGTTGACACCGCCTTTGGAACCGCCCGCTAGACAGGGAATCTCAATCTTGGGTTTGGTCCGGTCGCCTTCTTCACGGTTCACATGCTTTGCCCACCGTACCACGATCGTCTTTTCACCGACTACTTTTCCATCTAACCGATGCAGTGCAGATTCCGAGTCTTTGTGCTGCAATGTGAAAGCAAACTACAATCTGAGCCTCGCGTGAATAAAACCTACCACTACACATTGGTAACTTACATTCTCGTAGGTAACGAACGCATAACCCCTTGGATATCCCGCTAGCGGTCCGGAGCGATGAAACAGCATGTCGAACTTTTCAATTTTGCCGTATTTTTGCACGATTTTCAGTAGTTGATACCGATTGGTGGCAAATCGGGGGAAGGAACAAGATGTGAACGGTTAATCGGGGAGTCCACGATAGAAACTCTATCGTTTCTGTGCGGTGATGGAGCTTTACTTACTCAGTGATTCGACTATCCAGATTGCCAAGCCAAAGTCTACGATCGTCCTGAGAAGAAGGCTACAAAACAATAAATTCGATATAGAGATTGAGACGCAGCACATTAAATGAATGTAACTAAAATACTTACTTCTAAACAATCCATAATGCGCCAAAATGGGGTAAAAATTCTTTTGTTTATACTTTCTGCTTGCTTCAGTCTATTTTATTGCTTATTTTCTTTTTTCTTGTTTTCTTGCTTTTTTTCGATTGCTGCTGTCAAACTGTGAAGCCCTTGTTTACACTGTTGGTTTCAAAAATGGAAGCGAAACATTTCACACAACTGTGGCACACACGTTTGACAGTGACAGCCGGATGTCAGTGCTGCCACCATTCGTTGACAACACAAACTACTCTGCTCACAACCTTTCCTTCGGCATCCGTGAAGTTGACGGTACGTATCGGACGAAAAGTTGGTGCTAATTTAGCTTATTTTACAAAAAGTACCTCTCATTGCTCCGTCGAACGGATGTAGACCGATGGCTGGATAAGTTTCCGTTCGGTAGTATGTGAAAAAGCGATGTGAGCATGGTGAGAAACGCGAAATTTGGTACTGAATTGATGGATTGAGCGGAACAACAAATGTGCGCTTGCTGGATCTGCTCATGTGTACCGAATGGGGTGTACCATAGTTCCCACCGTCACGTCTACATCTGTCAACGGCGAGAATTGCATTCTAATTTGTGTGTGCGGATTTCTAGATATCTAATCATATGTGTTCATTTTTATCCTTGCAGTAGCCGTCTCATCCAAGCGTAAAGCCAACCGCCAGTCAAAATGACAAACTCGAAGGGTTATCGTCGCGGTACTCGGGACATGTTCTCCCGAGGATTCCGTAAGCATGGTACCATCCCGCTGTCCACCTACATGAAGGTCTACAAGTCCGGTGACTATGTCGACATCAAGGTTTGCATACGTTCCCTGCATCGCTTTGTGTTGTACTTGCGACTGAGGTAAATCAACTGTATCTGTTCCTCCTTCCCGCAGGGACACGGTGCGGTGCACAAGGGCATGCCTTACAAGGCTTACCACGGCAAGACGGGCCGTGTGTACAACGTGTCGAAGCACGCACTCGGCGTGATCGTGAACAAGCGCGTCCGCGGTAAGATCCTACCCAAGCGCATCAACGTGCGCGTCGAGCATGTGCAGCCGTCCCGCTGCCGTGAAGACTTCCTGCGCCGTGTGAAGGAGAACGAGCAGAAGCGGCTGGCGTTGAAGCATCGCAAGCTGCCCAAGTTCAAGGTGTCGCTGAAGCGCAAGCCGGAGCAGCCTCGCCAGGCCCAGGTCATCAAGAACCCGCCTAAGCCCATCTTCCTGGCACCGATCCCGTACGAGTTCGTGGCCTAAGCTTATGGTGGTGTGTCCGTGATTTGTGACGGTTTGCGGTGTGTTTTTTTGCTGTCCCGGTGGATATTCGGTGCGGTGTGTCACGAGCTGTTGTGTTGTTGTGTGCTGCTGGATTATGTGGTGCGCCTTGCGTGTGGTACGTTTCCAACGTCAGCCGCGACAGTAGCAGCAGAAAACGATAATTTTTATGGAGTACATCAATAATACAGATCGTGATGAAAATCTTAAACAAATTTATTTTTTTTGTTAATTGTTTGGAGTTCTTTTGCGGTAATCGACTAAATGGTGTTTTCTGCTGGATTTGCAGAGCGAAGAACATACATGCGTACACGACCTTAACGATGACATTAAGTGAGGTAGGTGTCGTTTTTCCAAATTGATCAACACTTCACCAAATCTGCTAAACAGTTGCTAGGCTAGGCATTCAGGGCTAGTGGACATTTGTATTATGTTTATTTATTGTTTGATGAATGTTACGTGCCGATATCTTCACTCATTGCTATTTAAAGGGGAAAAGGTTAAACATACTAAGTTTCATGAAATATCCGAAATACCGTACATGGAGACAATTAAATATTTCACCTTTCGTACGTTAGTTTTTTTCTTAAGAAGCTCAAACCAAGGTTTCAAATTGGAATATACGAATAGAAAAGGTGCTGATCTTGATGTGATCTTTTCAATGGAAATGTTTTCGGTTTGGAAAAAAATGTAATCATTAGATTACTCCTCGAAAAATCTATCATGTCTCTTAAGTTAATTGCATACATTTGGCAGCTTGTCGAAGCCTTCATACGCTTAATGCATAGCACTTAATCCATAGCAAGCCATGAGCAACCAAATCCTCCGTGAGTGTTTTGGTTTTGGTCGCTTAATCTGCCATTCAATAATCTATTTTAGAGTGGACAGTTCTTAACACTTCGAAGCAATTTTTGTCAAATCGTGATAAACTGGTAGCAAGAACAGATTTTAAGCAGGTAATGTTTTTTCTTTAACAATAATGTTAGCTTTGTAGTTATAATTTTCAATCACAATGTGCAATGCATTTTTCTGTAACAAATGGACCATCGTGCACGGCTAAATGCCGGAAGCATGGGGGTCGATAGTATTGGGAATCAAGACGATGGATCCAGTAACGTTTCTGCTTGAATATCAGAATTTGCAACAATGTCATGAGCAATGCTGTCAACGGTGGCCGTTGTTCGGATATTAACTTTATTGAAAACAAACTAAACTAAACAGTTTGACAGTGTTTTATTAGGTTTATTATAATTTGTATTCCTATCATTATTGGCATTTCGCTCACTTTATGGAACACCTCTGCTCGTCCCCCTGGTTCCAGGCAAGATTACAAGCGCGGTTCCCTTTTCCGTTCTATTTTGCTTTCGGAGTGAAGCACATCACTTCACACTCTTAATACTGCCCCCGCGTTACTAGTAACTTGCACGCTGCTGTTTGCCACTTTCCTACCGGATGGATGCTTCTGTTTTGGTAATTCTCGATTTCGAATCGACTTTCCGTACCTGTTTCCCTATTTCGTTTCATAAAACACACAACCGCGAAGATGTAGCGGATTGCCTACCCTGTGTTTCGCTGTACTACGATAGTGAGCGACCGATGGTGTGCTTCGATTGCTCGTTTGATTGATTTAAACCAAATCTTGCCACCAATTCCTGCACTGTATGGGTTCAACATGCTGAATCGCGTTGGGTGGTTTGATTTCTACGCTCTTGAAAGATTGTTGCCAAAAGGTATTGACTTAAGCAACAGTTCTCCACTCCACCGTTGGCCACTGTGGGAAGATGTTGTGTAAAGCATTCACTGCGAAAGGATAACTATACGGACGCTTACACAGTCCTCCACAAAGCAACAATATTGTAACGTAATGGATTATTATCCCTTGACCGCCATCACGATGCAGATTGTAAAGTTTGTGGCTCAAAATGTGCGCAAACCGGAAGGCCATGCGTGTTTGGTTTGCGTCTGATTCGTTGCACAGGCATATTTCAACGGCATAGAGTCGGGCGGAGATGAATTGAAATAAAAATAAGCTAACACTTAATGATCTGCTGGCTGGCATTTTGAAATATCCTTTATACACGGACCGTCCGCTCTGTCAGCATCACACACTACAAAGTAAAGATATATTACACTTCTGCTACGAAATAAATAAGTTAACAAAACTAAACACACTAACGCGTTGCGTATATACCTTGCACACCGCTTGGCGTGGCACACCCCCCCCTCCCCCTTCTAATTGTCCCGCCCCTTATTCCAAACGCTTCCTTTTCACGTTACGCTACAATGCTGCACGAGTAACTCCCGGTGCCGACTTTGTAGACCGCTTTGTGGGGAAGGAGATAACAAAAACAAGAAAACACGTGCACGCCGCACACCGAACTACGCACAGTCGCGCGATTGGTAGAACAGAATGTAGCCGGTTTCGGATGATTTTTGAATGTCCGATGTCAGGCCGTAAAAGTCTTCGATAGTAGAAGCTTCAATTTTCTGAAACAGTCGAAAAGAAGAAGGTACAGATGCAATTATCAGATGTTTGGAGGTAGTTTTGTTACAGTTTGATCGATATGTTACGAAAAATACAAGTTTTTCTACAATACTTTCAAATTATCGTTCAGTATTCTGTCGAAAACTGGTACACAGATATTTGGTGTGGAGGTGATGTTTTAAACGTGAAAACATTGTTTTTGTCTTTCAAATACAAACAGTTTCATAATCTATAGTGCCTTATTGAGAATATAACTATCACTTTAGAAAATGTAATTTAAAATATTTTAGAGAATTTAATACCAGTCATTAGCTCCATTAGTAAAGCAGGTAATTTTGAAAACTGTTGGAAGAACAATACAGAACCTCGCGGTCCGAGGACCAACTCTGGATTCAAACTCTGGAAAGCAATCGTAGTAATACAAAAAAAAGATGAAAATAAGGTTTACTCACATCAACCATATCATCATCAAATAACAGCCAGAAACCGTGGCTCTTTACAATGCTGATGTAATGGCCGCGGTTTGGACCGGAACCGCAATGTATGACGACCGCCATGAGATCGTACAGCCGGTCCGGATTGACCGCATCGTCGGACTGTAGGAAAGAGTGAACAGAAAAAAATTGCAACATGATAAAACAAACGAACCCACCATCCGGATAATCTCCTGTTATTTACCGTATTGAAGAGTCTCAGCTCGAGCGGAAAGACGACCCTATGGGACACCTTGATGTGGCGATTATACTGCTCCATGTACTTGAACCGCTTTAGATGGAGTGCCAGTATCATCGGCAGCTTCTTAACGCGCATCCGTTTCTGCGCTTCCTGGTAGCTGCAGCAGTTATCACATTTGAATTTGTTATCGCTGCACAACGTCTCGGTGTTGCTGAAGCAGCGCAGGCAGTGCGTGATGCTCGTGTTCTGATCCACGTCCACCTGCAGGTCGAAAAAGTTCTCATCCTTGCTGCTGACCGTTTCACAGTTTAAGCAGCGCGTCTCGCTCGTCAATATGCCCTGAAAGATTTCGTGCACCCACGTCGGTTCGGTGCTGTTGGCTCCGTTGCTACCGTTACCGGTGCCGTCTAACGGATTCGCCGTGCCCAGGCTCCCATTCGCCGTTCCGTTGCCGGTAGCGTTACCCTTGCCAGTGGTACCACCCGCCTTTGCCTGGTTACGTTCCGCCAGAATGATTTCGTTGATGTGGTTAATGAGAAAGTTAAGGAACTCGTGCGCATCCTGCTGCATGTAATTGTCGAACTCTTCCTTCTCCTTGCGCAATCGGGCGATAAATTTCTTAGGTGCTATCGAGCCGACCTTCTTCTTCTGCGTCGCGATACTGTAGAACAGGTCGGCCAGACAAGAAAGGAGAGTCTCCTTCGTGCGTCTGTTTTTCGCCTTATACTCTAGTACCTTCTCCCGGAACGGTCGGCAAAAGTAGAGCGCCTGTAGCACCGAATTGCTGTAGCAGGTGTTGCCAAACTGAAAGCAAAAGCAAGGAAATTTTTCATCGTTAAAGAGCCATAACGGGGGGCAAGAGCTTGTGCACGGCGGCGACATTCACTTACATTGACCAGTCCGAAGTAATGCTCGTTCGGTGGGAATTGGTCGGAGCCGATGTCACGCTCGAGCTGGGAAATGTTTGCACCCTGCAAGACGACGAAAACATGCAGTAAACATGCTGTTAGCTTCTAGTTACCAAAAGCGCGAGCTTTGGTGATCCCGTAATTCCTTCGGCGAATGACCAAATCGATCGAAGCTTACCATCCTCTTCCAGTAAGATGCACCATTAAAACAATCTATTCTTCACGTTGGCCCGCTATTTAAAAAAAACTATCGCGATGAACACTGTCGTAAAAGGGTCCGTCACACACTTTTTTATTACAATATTACACAGTGTAAGGATAAAATCTATGTATCGCAAAATTTGTTTGTAAAAATCTCTATCGCTCAGGCGACTTTATTGACATTTTCCTTCGCACTCTTTTTGCTCTTGCGTTCCTCCTCTTCCGTCACACGGTTTTTTCCGTTTCGATGTTGTGAAATATTTCACGCACACAGTGGTTTGCCTGCACCATCAGGAAATGTAGATATCGGAAAATACTATACATACTTTTACAGTAAAAAATAAAACAGCGAAATTCTTCCATTATTTTTTTATACTCAAGTTTACAACCATGATCCAATGGACGGGTATTCAAAGATTATTTTGTCCCATGGAGTGAGAGTGTGGAGTGAGTATGAGCAAGTACGCGTGAGCTTACTGTAGCGATGACAGATGCCATCATCACGGTACTGCCAACTGTGCAGCGCTCGCTGCTTTTCTATTCCTTTCCGGTACTCCTGTCAAACGTCGCGAAATTTTGCCCGTCCGATCGCTTCGAATTTTCGCCTAAATCGACGCATTTTGGGAGCCCAGGATGGCTAAAAAGAAAGGAGAAGAGCAGGATTACGATGAGGAGCCCAACTTCGACGATCCGGAAGGATTTGTCGACGATGTGTCCGATGAGGGTAAGTTTCCCCCGGTGGTGGTGATGATGATGCAGATGCCGGGATGACGACACTGTGGTGGTGTTAGTGTGCATACGTTGTACCTTCCCCTATGGGACGTGCGAATGCCCTGCGGATCTTTGCTGTTCCGCTGATGTGCTGAAAGAATGGCACTAAAATTGACCGGGTAATGTAACTCGCCAACTAACATGTCGTTACCCTCATTATTACAGAGCTGCTGGGAGATTTTCTGCGGCAAAAACCGTGCGAATCAGACGGAGTGGAGAGCGTGATCGTGGTCGACAACATTCCGGTCGTGGAAGCAGGGAAATTTCCGAAGCTGAAGGGTATCATGGAGAAGATCTTCAAGAACGCCGGAACGATCGTGAATGTGCACTACCCGAAGGACGAGGAGGACAAGACCAAGGGGTACGCGTTCATCGAGTACAAGAATTCGGAGAGTGCGGAGGAGGCGGTGAAGTCGCTGAACAACTACCGGCTCGACAAGAATTATACGCTCCTGGTGAACCGTTTTTCGGACTTCCAGAAGTATTCTGACATCCCGAAGGAATGGTCACCGCCGCATCCACAACCGTACAAGGTGCAGAACGATCTGTACAACTTCCTGCTCGAGCAGGACGCGCAGGATCAATTCTGCGTGGTGTCGGAAACGGTGCCCGGCTCGGTGCAGGTGCAGTTCTGTCAGAACACGCAACCTGAGCCGACGGAGCTTCTGAAGCGTGACCGGTTCACCGATACGTACGTGAAATGGTCTCCGAAGGGTACGTACATCGTGACGTTCCACAAGCAGGGCGTCGTAATCTGGGGTGGTTCGAACTTCGTCAAGGTGAACAAGTTCCCGCACAGCAACGCGCAATTCGTGGACATTTCGCCGTGCGAGCAGTACTTGGTCACGTACGGACCGAACGGGCAGAAGATTGTAATCTGGGATATTCGCACCGGTGCGGAGAAGCGTTCGTTCATCTCGGACGGCATGTCGAACGCGTCGATGTTGCGCTGGTCGCATGACGACCGGTACGTGGCCCGGCTGGTGGATAGTCAGATCCAGATCTACGACACGACCACCTTCTTCCTGCTGGACATGAAGTCGATAAAGGTGGAGGGTATCCGCAACTTCAGCTGGTCGCCGACAGACAACATCATCGCCTACTGGGTCGCGGAGGAGGTCGACGTACCAGCGAAGGTGACGCTAATGGCCATTCCGAAGAAAACCGAACTGCGCACGAAGAACCTGTTCAACGTGGCCGACTGTAAGATCCACTGGCAGAAGTCGGGCGACTATCTGTGCGTGAAGGTGGACCGTTTCTCCAAGTCGAAGAAGGAGAAGAAGGACAAGAAGGACTCGGACGTGAAGTTCCTCGGCATGTTCTACAACTTCGAAATCTTCCACATGCGCGTCAAGGACATCCCGGTCGATTCGGTCGAGGTTAAGGAAACTATCCTCGCCTTCGCCTGGGAACCGGTAGGCTCGAAGTTTTCCATCATCCATGGCGAACCGTCATCCGCGAACGTGAGCTTCTACGAAATGAACAAGGGTCAGGAGCCGGTGTTGGTAAAGAAGCTGGAGAAGAAGGTGTGCGGCCATATGTTCTGGTCGCCGCGCGGACAGTTTATCGTGCTGGCTAATCTGCAAATGGGTGCGTTTGAGTTTATCGACACGAACGACTTTAGCATCATGAAGACGGGCGATCATTATCGGGCGTCGGAGGTGGAGTGGGATCCGACCGGGCGGTACGTCGTGACTGGCACATCCGGAAAGGTAGGTCGAAATCTATCTATTTCCTCTACCAGCTTTTCTGGAGGATACATTAGGGAGTTTTTTCAGGGTAATTCTAGCCTACTGAAAGCTTCCTTAGTTTGGCCTCCTAAAGTAACACTCGCAGAACAAACCATCTTTACCGTGTTCCCTCTACCATAACCATCGGTTGGGGACACGTATAGTTTGTACTGTACATTTGTGCAACATGGCTTTCTAGAAAAAAGAAAGTTGGAATGAATTCTCTAAAAAATTGTCTCATGGATACTGCGCTAGTAGCCGAAACTGTTCCATTTCGATGTCCATCGTTGCGATACGTGCATAACGTTTGTTGCAAAGTTACTCTGGAGGATTCATTCGAGAGCTGTTCCCAGATACATTTATCTGATTGACATCTCCCTTAGTTTGACCTCCTAGAGAATATTTCATAGAGCAAGTTAACTTTTTCTTCAAAAAACGTCGTTGTTTTTGGAAGTAAAATTTGTTCGGTACAGTTGCCCATATTGCAACAAATGAAGCCAAAGTTATTGACAAGGTTAATGAAAATTTCTTCCATATTGTATGAACACTAATACTAATTTCTACTGGAGGATTCATTAGAGAGCTTTTCCGGGAAACTTCAATCCCACTGAAATCTTTCTTAGTTTGACCTCCTAAAGAATATTCAATAGAGCAAGTTTTTTTTTCTTCTAAAAGCGTGCCAATAACTTGGTCGTTGTTTTTAGAAATGAAGTTTGTTCAATACATTTGTCCGTGTTGAGAGAAAGGAAGCTAAAGCTATTGTATGAAAAAATATAGCTCATGATCGCATGGCACTGGCAAGGTTTATGAGAATTTATTCCATATTGAATCAACAATGATCTGGGACCTATTTCTACTGGAGGATTCATTAGAGAGCTCTTCCGGGGTGTTTCGATCCCACTGAAATCTTTCTTAGTTTGACCTCCTAAAGTATATACACAAAAAGGCTATGCTATAATTTCCCCTTGAACTTTTCGATTTTTAAGGGGGAACCTGAAATTTTTTGACATCTTTTCTGAAGTTTAGGAATAGGACGACGCTTTGTGGTTGAAGGATACGATCGCTATAATCATCCGCTCTATTTTTTTTCACGCAGGCAAAGGAAGACCAGGGCTACTACATGTGGTCGTTCCAGGGACGCATCCTAAAGCGCGTAAATCTTAAGAACTTTATGCTATTCCTGTGGCGCCCGCGGCCACCGACGCTACTATCGGAGGCGAAGCAGAAGGAGATTCGGAAGAATCTGAAGAAATACTACTCGCAGTTCGAGAGCAAGGATCGTCTGCGGATGACGCGCGCCTCCAAGGAGCTGATCGAGAAGCGTGCTAAGCTGCGTGAGCAGTTCACCGAGTATCGCTCGAAGCGCGTGAAGGAGTGGGAAGACCAGAAGTATCGCCGCATGCAGCTGCGAAACAGTACGTATCGGCCGCGATGCCGAATGCACCAATGCCATTGCTTTCAATGTTCCTTAACCATTCGCTGTGCTCTGCTCGTTTCAGATATTGACACAGACACACTGGAGGCTGATCCAGACAACGTAGAAGAAGAGATTGTTGAAATACTTGTACGCGAAGATACGACCATTATCGAGTAATCCGTAGACCGCAACGGTGCGTCGGGGTTGGCAGGAGCAAACCGGCAACATTCTACCCTCGTGTTGGTGTGACCGCGTCCGTCATTGGGAACGCTGTCACACGTCCGGGGATCTTTTACTGTGGTGGGAGGTACGCAACAAGCGTCGCAAGAAAGGAAAGAGCGTGTTCGATACGCACACACGCACGCAGATAACCACGTTCACCAACTGAAATCAAATTCCATCTTAAGCTCTGTCCGCGGTGAAAAACACACAACTTCAATCGCAGTGTGCTGTGGTTTGTCTGCACAAACAGTCTCGTGAACACGTGTGTGGGTTTCTATCTATATAGGCTCATCATTCGTGGGCAAGGGGAAGCATCATTCCTCTATGGTGTGCATGGTCTCTTACGTTGCGTTTTTTTTTACTGTTCAATGGTGTTAGAAGATCAACCAAATTTTCACATAGCAACCACTGCACTTCTCAAGCGACATCGGCCAAGCGAGACTGAACAATATAGGCGAAACAGGCAGCAGCTGAAACAATTATACCTTTAAAAAATTACAGTGTGCGTACCATCAAGTTAAACCGAGCGATACCGAGCCCGGTACTGTTCAGTATGATAATTAATACTAAATATAATATGCTATTGTATGATACATCATTGGACGGAAAAAGAGAACTAATTTACGTTGCACTTCGGTTGATTTGTCCGAAATTGTTTGTTGCCGAATTCTGGCGAAAGATGTAACGTCAAATGTACATTTCATGTAGGTAGTCGTCTACGAAGGATACACTGTATTTGTTATTCGGCAAGACTGTATGTCCTTTGCGCAAAATTTGAAGATATTATTTTTCCTCGTGGGCCATTTGCAAACAAGGGTTGGGGAGAAACTCTAGCAAGCCCATAGGAGCGAAAGAAGAGAAGAAATAGCCACTCTTGTTACTATTTCCTTCGATCTACGTCAGTATTGAATGTTCGGTTGGCTTTAATGTATTTACAATGCAATTCATGTATTTAAACAACCTGCCATGCTTTCAGAATGTGAAACTATATGACGACCAATTTTACCAAAGCTAAAAATGGATTGTAATTTTATTATTGCGTAAGCTGAAACACCTTCAACGCGGACGCCACTTCACTTATTATTCACACGATTCCGTAGGATCAGTTACTCCTTTTTCGTCTTGGCTTTCCCTTGGCTCCCTTTTCACGTCCTGGTCATTTGGTTTGATTTTCATACGTTCAGCGTTTGCCTGCATAAGGTCGCTGATTTTGTAAACCTTTAACCGGTTCGGAATCACCTTTATCGTTTCCATTGGTTTGTTTTCCTGTTTCACCTGCAGTACCATACCGGTTACCATCTTCGGGGGCATCGGAGCCACCTCAGTTCGATCGATGTTTGTTGTGTCCATATCTGTTTGGTTCAATGCTGTAGTATGATTATCCTCCTGCTTGAGTTCCATTCCGGTGGGTTGATCAATCGGGTTTGGTTGCTGCAAGTCATCAGGTTCTGGTTTCACTTTGAGCACTGGTTCGTCAGCGCTGGTGGTTTTCGATATAGTGGTGTCAATTTCAATATTGCTCAGCTTAAGCAGTAACCGATTGGCTTCCAGGCGCCACTTGCAGGCCTCTTTTGCCGTGTCTTCGTACTGTTCGGCAACCTCACGATGCTTGAACTGGTTGGATTGCAGTCGTAGTTGCAGCTTTTTGAGCTCATCGCTAGCAAGGAAAGATAAATCAAATTGGTAAGGGGCTCTTAATGGAACATAAATATA
>JXXA01003753.1:0-20505 GCA_000956255.1 Anopheles punctulatus | reverse complement strand
TTACCAAAATTAAAACCTCTTCCCATTAACCCACTAATGTTGCAAAACAGTCTATTTTCAACAGCCAAGTTTTATGATCAGCAAAAAAAAACAATTTTAATAAGTTTTACCAACCTGCTAAACGACTCTGCCTGAGGAACATATAATTTGTAATTTATTTTTCAAAAAACTGCCAGTTACATAAAAAGCTGCTAAAAATCAATGAGTTGAAAATAACAATTTGTATTACGTTTAAATCGTGCTCTAAGCGTTGTCATCGAATGATGTACGATTTAGCGTTCGCCATATTGTACCACGAGGAGAATTTGTTCTTTCAAGCCATGTTTGAATTTCTAGTCACTCGTGTCGGGAGTTTAAGGGACGGTTGCAATACAGCACGTGACCTCTGTATTCTCCAGCTTCTTCTTCTGTTCATCCCTTTCCCTGGGTTGCTCCTTTTATTCACCAGGCCAGTTTCACTTGTTCCAGAAAGCCTGCGAGCCCCGCCGCCACTCCTCTGCGCCGCATGCCGAACGGATGACTAACGTACACCTGCAAGATGTTTCTTTTCAGTATCCTTTTCTACCTGGAACGGCGAGACTTCGTTGGCGCCACTCAATACAATCATTCAATTCAATTGTTTCCATTTATTTAAATTTAAAAAAAAAACTTCAACACTTACGGTCAAATGGATCGAAATCTGCTTTGTTTCCAGTGCACGTGTCAACTGATTGATTTATTGATGTATTTAAGAAAATTTTGGATTTTAAAATTAGATATATTTTGGAACTCATTAGTTTGTAAAACTATAAAAACATTAGGATGAAAATCACTAGTCGATAACAGTAACCATGAAACTCAAAACGTGTCAAAGCTTCAATTGTCTTCTCATCTGACTGTAAGTGTTAATCATTTACACAAATCATAGGCACTGCCAGACCAAAAGGACGCTCTCGCTTGTTTTTTTTTTAAATAGCTTTTTATAGTTTTAAAAGTAACAAGTTCCTTGGCACCGCCTTTGTTGACGTTGTTCGTATTTTAAGCATCGGTTCGATCTCACCTGGAATAGATATTTTGTAGATTTATCTTCTTTTGCGCTCACATAAACACGATGATCTAAATTATATGTAGAATAAAAAGTAGCTGTAGCTGAGCGCAATCACTAGATTGGGTTATTTATAATGCTAATGCTCTGTTTTACCCTCCTTCATACTTTCTCCTTTTGCTGGCCTCATCGCACGGAATTCTTTTCTGTCGGTACTGTTGGATAACCATGCTTATATGTATCTATGTGTGTGAGGTTCTACAGGTGGCGTACCTAGAAAGACGTCACACTGAACGCGAGCAGCGTCTTCTGATGTTGGTGGAAGCGCTGAGCAAATAAGCGATTCCCGCACGGGATGTTTCAAGCAAACACATACCTACGATTAGTACGTTTAAGGGAAGACTGTTCAGCGTCTAGTTTTCCGGGCGCACACTCAGTGCAATAACTGTTGACGGCTAACGTCACGCAATTTTAACTTTACGGTCGTTCCTGCCTAACTACACCGTTTACCGAAACTAATGTAAGCTTCTCTACCAGGAGTTCTACCATTAATCGTTGGAAGGTGCTTGGAGGCACCCGGTGGAAGTTTCAATTGAACTAAAGAATCAAAACAAAAAAACAAAAATGAATACAATGTTACGGAAACGTGTGTTTTCGATCCTGTTCCGATTCATTCGTAAAAGATACACACAGCGGTTGAAAACGTCTTACCTGGGACACGGGAAACAACCACACAACGCTATACAGCGCGTTATTTTAATGTAGTGTAATGCATTCAACGTTGGAAATGATTGAAACTATCAAAAACGCTCGTCCCAAACGGTGTTACAGGGGTTGGGTGTAAACGTTTTAATAGCGTGTACGTGTGAGAACAGAAAACAAGGAAATCGTTTGAATGGAGGATCTGACGTAGTTAGTAGTAGTGCCAACGGCTAGTCACGAGACCGAAATATATTGTTTTTTTCCTAAACATATAGATATCTTTAGCGAGTGGTAGAATCTGAAAAGTGGAACCTAGTCGAATCTTTCCATTCCATTCAGCATTTTTCCTAATACAATCAGACATTCGTTTGTGAGTAAAATAGTTGAAACTGTTGCACTTATTTTTTTTGTTTCACATTTTCTCCCTGAAAATAATCGTACAATAACGAATCTTACAACTAACCCTAGGCGTGGCAAATGTTTCGGAAGAAGTTTTTAATTGATGCGCAAGTGCGCATAATTTGTACTTGTTGAATGTGGTGGAGGACACCATGACAAAATAAAAAATAAAAATAAATGTTTGCCAAAGAAAACACTTCTTGAGGCTTTTATTTGTGTCAGAAACAATCGTAAGAGAAAAATTAATAACACCGATTATTTTTTATTTATTTTTTTTTATTTAAACAAAAATACGAATAAGACATGTAATGTTCGAAAGGATACTTCTTCTATTGGGCGTAACACGACCGAAGTCATGCCTGGCGTTTAACTAGCGTTCTAGACTGATTTTACCACCATAGAGCTGGTTAGTTATTCCTCACTAGGGGGAGGACGGTCCGAATGGGATCATGGAACCGGTCCTGTCGTGTGAAAGACCGGCCCCGCTACCACTACACCACCGGGTCGCACCGGTGATGCTAGCTTCATTCAATTTATGAGTGATTTATATCTGCACAATTTCCACATTCGGACGTAGCAACTCTACTTTGGAATTTAATTTGCGAATTATCTAACATGTAACACATATTAACACATAATCTAACACATACATTACAAAAAACAGTAAATTATATAATGAATAGAAAGAAGTTATGAACAACAGATGATACGTTAAAAAGAAAATTCATACAAACATAGAATACAAATAAAATATAGCATCCGAAAGAGCCAATTGAATTGCAATGCACTGCAATACAAATGCTTTCTTGCATATCAAGTTCACTAATCGAAAATGGATTAATGTTTTGCTAAAAATGTGTTATCGCCGAAGAAATCGACTTTGGACTAATTCTAACAAATTCTAAGAGTAGCTAAAATATTTCACAATTTGACCTTAACTAACATAAAAGTGCAAAGGATGGCTTATAACTAATATGAAGGTATATAGGTTTGGGAAGATTTAGTTCTTTCTCGATGCTCGCCGCTTCATTGAGCCTTTGCATTGCGGACAGTACCATTTGCCTTTCGGTGCCGAGCTGATGTTGACGCAAGGATAGTGGAATCACTCGAACGGGCACTGAAATGGGGGAGCATAGGAATTTCGTTGGTTAGCAGAAATTCGCACCAGCGAGCATCGATAAAAGAAATGAAATTTGTTTTCGAAATACTTACACCTTCGTTGTCACACGCCACCATGTCACCGTATGAGACCTGATTACACAGACAGTAGCGTGGTTCGTTCGGATCAAACCACTCACCTTCCGGTGCCTGCTCCTGAACCGTACCTGCCTGGTCCGTGATGTTGCTACCGCTACCACCACCGGTACCGCTGCCGGAGGCAGTGGCAGTACCAGAACTGGAACTGGCGCTGGTGCTAGTGCTAGGATTGTTGATAATCAGAGTCTCGACTGGTGACGTTGTGTTGACCATGCCACTGCCTGACGGTTGGGCGACCGTCGTCAAGAAGGATGACTGTTGCTGTAGAGCTTGTGGCAGCACTTGTGGCTGGACGGATGGCTGTTGCAACTGTAGCGCCTGTTGCTGTTGCTGCTGCTGTTGCTGCTGCTGCTGCTGCTGCTGTTGCTGCTGCTGTTGCTGTTTCGTTTGCAGTTGCAACAGCTGCTGCTGTGCGATTTGCATCTGCTGCGGCGTTTGCTGTTGCAGCTGCTGTTGCTGCTGTTGCTGCTGTTGTTGCAGCAGTATTTGCCGTTGACGCATTTGCGCCTGTTGCAGCTGTAGTTGCGTGTGTTGCTGCTGTTGTATCGTTTGCTGCTGCAGCTGAATGTCTTTCTGCTGCTGATCGAGCAGCTGCTGCTGCTGTTGGATCTGTTGGACGCGCTGCTGCACCAGGTGCTGTTGCTGGGGCGTTTGTTGCGACTGCGGCAGGAACGATGTGTTCCGCAAAGTTTTCAGCTGATGCAGCTGCTGAAACTTCTGCTGCGTCGTAGGGGTGTGCAGCAGCTGTTGATGACCGTGTACCGTTTGCATCTGGGTCGCATGCTGCAGCAGCTGAGGCTGCTGTTGCCGGTTTTGCAGCTGTCGCTGGGGAAGCCGCTGATGTGTTGACGCAACCACGTGCTGCACGTGCTGCTTTTGCTGCTGTTGATTGATGATTTGCTGCTGCTGCTGCTGCTGTTGTGGTTGCTGCACTTGCTGCTGGTGTTGCGGCTGTTGCGGTTGCTGCGGGAGTTGCTGCGGCGACTGCTGCTGATGCTGCACGGGGGTAAGTTGCTGCTTTAAGACAGGCTGCTTCTGTTGCGGCAGGGATATTTGCAAAAGATGTTGCTGTGGCTGCTGAAGAACTACAGGCGTGTTTGGGTGAATCAGCAACTGCTGCGATTGAACCAATGTAACGTGATTCATTGGCTGCTGCGGTTGTTGTTGCTGATGCTGTTGGATGAACGATTGCTGCGGTTGCTGCTGTGGCTGTTGCTGCACCTGCTGCTGCACTTGTTGCTGCTGCTGCTGCTGTTGGGGCTGGTGTGACCCTCCCATCGGTACAGTCGAATGGGTGACTTGAAGCGAGAGGGTTGCGATCGGCGATTGGTTTACTCCATTCGACTGTACGTTAGTGGTGGAAGAGGGCAACATTGAGGATACAGTGGAAACCGTGGCAAGCACGTTAGAGGGGTTAGGGCGTAGATTGCCGCTAGTGTGCGATACACCAACGCTCTTTTTCTTTTGGTTCCTTCTTTGGATTGAAAAAGCGGTCGACTCACGTTCGACGGCTTGTAATGCATTATGGGTCGCACCAGCCAGTTCGCTATTGAGTAGCAGCTCGTGCGAACCCACCCCACCGATAGCTTCGTACGAGGCTTTCAGGCTTGCAGTTCGACGGTCCTGCTGCATTTGTTGCGTTTGTGCGATCGCCTGATTGGGGGCCGCAACAATTGCATTTCCAGCTCCACTCGTCTGCAGATTGTAGCTGCTGGCCACAGTCGGAGTTCCCGGGACGGTCCCAGGGACGACCGTTCCGGACACGACCGTGGCAGCGGCAACTGGGCCCACCATTGCCACCGTTGCCGCCCCAGGAACGACACCCGCCACCACTGGGGGCACATTCGTCTGAACACATACAGCTGCGTTGTTCAGGGGCTTCGAAGAACCAGCGCCTTGCCGTTTCTCGACTGCGCCGAGCGAAACCGAGGCAGCCACGCTATTGCGCCGCTTGTCTGCCTTTACCTTGTAGCGGCTGTCCGACCGCGAGGAGGGCGTATGCCCGGAACCGCCACCGTGCGAGTTTTGTGTGTCGTAAAAGCGATTTTCTTTCTGGTTCAACCCACCGTTGGTTGTCGTGGTGTCTAGCTCCAGAGATCGCTTCTCTAGAACTTCGGTGATGCCATTGTGATCCGCCTCCAACTCGCACTTGAACTTGAACAGCTCGGTGTCGAGACGGCGCAAATAACGCTCCACCAAGTCGTACATCTGCGCTGCCAGCTGAATCTTTTCGTCCGAATCGTCCAACACCCGATAGTAATTGGTGCGGATCGCATCGAACTCGCTGTCGGCCATCGACGTTGAAATTTCGCCACGGCGACATTGTTGAAACAGCGCTCGGACACGTTTGTCCAATGCATCCGTATTATCTATACAACAGAGGAAAATAAACATACAAAGTTACGATGGTTGCACGGTAATGATGGTTGCGAAGTGTGCCTTCGTAGCATTTACTTTGAACGCTCAGATCCATCTCACGCATCTCAGTGAATCGCTCGCGTAGTTCCTGCGGCAGATGCTCAATTACTTAAGTAGATAAAAAAAAATACACATGGGTAGTTTAGCATCAATGAAACCAAAGCAAAATGAAGATTCGCTTATGCGGAACAAAGTAGCCAGCGCCATTCTGGATGTCGCACGGGCGGATGTTTTACTTACTTTCTAGATAATCTTCGAGATACAACATCCTGGTATCGTTGCTTATTGGTTTATTCGAGAAACTTAAGGAATAGTAAAAATAATACACATAGAATCTACACACAATAATTTAGACAATTCCCTAAATTTTCACTAAAAACTATTGTACGATGTTCTGTTTGTTCTGCTTTGATCGCTTCTGGGGAAAAATTATTCATGCTATGAAAAAAAAAAATGGAAAGAAAATTTGACAGCTTTCAAGTCGTGCCATGTGATACTGAACACTTGAACTGAGCACTATAAATACATTACAAAATTATTACGGTTAAAAGGAATTAATCCCTGAAAAACAAAATTAACATTTAATTCGTAGACGTATGATTTGTTGTGCTATGTTGTGCTGTGCTACGTGTAAACGGAAGTGAAGAGCACTAAACATTCGAGTGTGGTAAATTAAACCCCTACAAGTAAGAATCAGTTTGTGTTCCCTGTGTGAGTTTGAGCGAGTGTACGGGTGTTTTTCATTTGAATTTCGCTTCAATTATCCTCTTTACTATTCTAACTACTGCTACTATTACTACAAATTTATTACTAAATAACTATCTTAAGATATACCGGATTCTAAATATGGATTGCTTGTAGTCGGTCTTGAACATTGAACTAACTTGAACATTAATTGCAAATATAATATAAAGTTAACATCACACATTCGATTTACGTTTCTATAACTATAACTATTCTATAACTTACGTTTATGACTATCAAGCTGTTGAGCAACAAATCCTGCAGCATTGAAGATTGATCTTTTGCGCGAATGATGGATCCATTATGTCCCAGATGGCCCGTCTATTTCCTAAATCTCGCACCAGACCTTGTCCAAGGCAGTTGTCAAATTATTGTCAATTTTGACAGTGGCTTCGACCACTGTCCGCGTCGTGTCTGCGCGTGCGGATGTGTGTGTATCTGATTAGGGGCGATGTAAAATATAACGCTATCTCTCTTTCTCACCTATCACCGCTGTGCGTGTGCGTGAAATGTCCGAATGCTTGTTGAGATGTGTTTGTGCAGTTGTAAATGACGCGTACGTGCCTGTGTGTGCGTTGATATGTGTGTGACAACGCATCAAGCGAGTGAGATGGTTGTGTGCTGTCCGCAGCACCATCTTCCTTCTTTTGAACAACAGTGAGTTGTGAAAGTTCACGCGAACAGGGTGTGTATTAGGGTGTACCGTAGGCCTACTGTAAGGAAACGTCTGCCCGTTTTTTCGCCGATTGCATTCAACGGCGGCAGCGGAAGGGTGAATTGGAAACTGATGCAAGAGCGCATACCCACAACGAACCCATTTGCACGGTGTGGAGTGTCGCTAAAAGAAGGCAAAATTGTGTCTCACACTCACTACTCTTCACCAAACAGCGGAGAGTGCCAGTGACAGTGCCGCGTTTACGCTGTTACAGCGGTTGTTGGGTGTTCGGTGCGTTGCATGGTACAGGGGGCACTGGAAATTTGCTGTTTTTTTTTTCAAGCGCAGGGCGTGTGCGTGCGTGTGCAAAGCGTGCAGTGTGAGCGCAACAGTCAGTCGCGACCCCGCGTGATCATCCCTCTCGTTCGCCCGTTCACTACCTCCCCCACTGTCTCATTCGGACCGGCTCAGGAATGTGAAGCTGACAGCAGCGAAACCACCAGCGACAGGGAAGATCATTGGTATGCGCACCGTGTACCAGCGTACTTTTGCTGCATCTTTCATGTGCGTGTGGCTGTGTGTGTATGTGCTTGTGAACGAGGGTGGGCGTTGAATGGACCGACCTCTGTGCTGTGACTCTGTCCGGCAGAACGGAAAGAGCGCGGAATGAGCGAGAAGCTGGTTTTGTTGCCTGGCAAAAAAAGTTGGCGTTAGTGTGTGTTTGTGTCCGGTTCGGTGCATCTGCAGCATAGTAGTGTTGGTGAAGAATGAGGTGTGCCATCATCCGCTTGACCCATCTGCTCTCCTGTACACGCACACTTCACCCTTAGCCCACCTCACCGTATTGAGGCGTCGTGAGAAATAAATTCGACGTCGGGAGCTTAAAACAACACAATCAAAATCAAACAATCAACCAAACCACCACGCAACAACAAAAACAAATCTCTTTCGGCTATCAAACCCACCCCACAGTATGAGTGAGATGGGGTCTCTGTTTTCTTGTCCTACCCACCGTAGTGAGAGCAAGTGAGTGAGCTGATCGTGAGACGCGTAGACGCTCGAGCGTTGACGTTTCGAGATTCCCAAGTAACAAACGGCAGGCAGGAACAAGCGATGAAAAAACGCGATTAGAGATGGACTACCGGGCGGATGTGTTTGGGCAAGCGAGATAGCACATCGGTAGGGATTACACACACACACATACACATGCATATCACCAGGTAAAGGGTCTAAATTCGCCACTTGCACGACGAAACGCTTCCCCAGTTGTTTGTGCATCGTGCCCCGGGAAGGGAGGGCAAACACAAACAAAGTGCATACAAAAGGCAAACTTCTGCCTCGTTACAAGGATCTGGAAAACTGCGTGTGTGTGTGTGTGTGTGTCGTTAGGGAAAAACGTGGGAAATCCTCCAGCTTGTTTTTGCTATCATTTTCTCACGGGCTCGGTCCATCGGGTATGGGTGCGTCTCGGGTGCATAAGTTCTGCTGCAATCAACCGAACCAGTGTCCTTGCTGGACGTGTTTATGCATGCCGGGACGAAACGCGTCCCTGTTGTCGTTCCACTGCTAGCGCTACTACGCAAACCGTTTGCTTCCTTTTTCCTTCCCGCAGGCATTTACGTTAAGCCGAGCGCGTTGTCCTTGCTGTTTCGTGTGCATTTGCTGTGTTTTGGTGTTTGAGTGTGTGTTTGTGCGCCATTTTAGTGCACCTATACACGATACGGGAGTATAAGGCTCTAGAGCGTTCCCAGGACGAAGCACGGATGTGCGGTGTGCATTTTAAAGTGTAATTGTGTGTGCGTGTGAGTGAGTTTCGTGTGTGTATGTGTTTATGTGTGTGACAGGCAGGACCTCGGATGATCGGTGGAGGAGGCTGCCATCAGCAACCTAGCAAACAGCGCACAGGCAACGAACCGCGGTGATAACGACGTTTCAGGCGACGGCAACGACGACGCCGCCTACGATCAGGGCGAGTGGCAGGCGACGGTGGAGGGGAAGGAAGAAAGGGGGAAGACAAGGCGTCCAGGCGTGGCCGCAGGTTGCATGCTGTTGCTGGCGACGAACCCGGCTGTCACCATCATCACCACGAGTAAAGAGCGGCAGCAGTAGGAGCAGGAGCAGGTTTCATTCGTGTCCACGGCTGGGCTCACCTTTGGAGACGGCTGCGTCACCACCACCGGCGGCAGGATGTTCAAATACATACCGATATTCAAGGGATGCAACCGGCAGATCGAGTACGTCGACAACCGGCACGCGTCGCTGCCGAACGTGCCGGAGGAGATCTTCCGCTACTCGAACAGTCTCGAGGAGCTGCTGCTCGACGCGAACCACATTCGCGATCTGCCGAAGGTAGGTTTTTTGTTTTATCCATCGGCGGCGGTCAAGGCTCGACGCCTTCACACGCCATTCCAACCACAAGTTTCCTATCCTTATCACTTGGGCGGTAGAAAACCAACGCTTCTAGATGGTACACGAAGAATAATCTCGGAGAAACGTTTTGTTTTTTGTTTCGCAACAGTCCGCCACAGTCATGTAACGTTAACACACATTTTCACATTGGTCATTTAAAAATTTGAAATTATTTTTTAAATTTATTGTTACTTAGAAAATTACATTTTTATTTGAAGCTTGAAAACACGCGAGCCGAACAATACCTGCTCGACGAGCGAGTGTTCTAAATGAGTGTTTATCGTAGTATTATTTGCTCATCGTGGAATATATTCTATACAAATATTTGAAATTAATTTTTCAGTCGGTCAACTATAATTTTTTTTTTACAAAAATTAGCACCAGGTTTTGTTAAACATTTTTAGCAGAAAATAAAACCGATGTAGTATAAATTTTGCTTTTTATTGTCGCTTCGCGGGGTTCCCATAGAAATGAACTGGCCTACGCTAGATGATCGCAATTGTGTGCGTTTTATGCTGCGTCCGGGAATATGTCAGGGGCAGCGGCAGCAAGTTTCCACAAAGGGGGTTAGAGGATGGTGTCGTCATGGGCATGGCTTCTCATCGGTGTTACCGGTCGAGCCATCGCCAGCGAGAGGAAGAAGTATAGGCGAACGATAATGCGCTGCTTGTACTGCGCCGTTAAATAGCTAGGGAGAAAGAGCTAGAGCGAGAGAGAGAGAGAGAGAGAGAGAGAGAGAGGGAAGGGCGAGATAGCAAGCAAGTGAAACGATTGCTCATGATCTGCGCCGATCACACGGGCATCAGTATGCCTACGCGGCGAAAAAGAAGAGACAGGAAACGAAAGCAAGCGGGCGAAGAGCAGGAAAGACCCGGTTTTCTCCAGCCCGGTTTTGGGCACAACGGACGCCGGGTTGGTTCACGAATCTCACCCTCCATCACACCCACCCCCTCACGTGACCGACGGATGGACGATGACGAAACCGCCTCATCCACCCAGGTTTTGTTCGATTCTCTTTTATGTTACCCCCTTTGCCGTGCACTTGTGTGCGTGCGGCTGAGTGTGGACGCTCGCTGGAAAGCGTGTTATTTTCGTTACTGATGCGTTTTCCGTCGCAACCCGTCCCCCCCCCCCCCCGCCCCCCCACAGCCTCCACTAACTCCACCGACACAGAGATCATCTCCGTTCCGGTGTGTCTGGAAAATGTCAGGCGAAAAGTGTCTCTCCCCCTGATTTGCCGTACCGGGGCTAATCTCACGGGCGTTTTCCCTACCCCTGCCACATTGTTTGGCGGACAATTGGCATTAGTTTCGCTCCGTTTATTTATTTACTTATTTATTTTTTCATTCTGGTGAAATTTCTCGCGATCTCAATCGCGGACCGTAAATAATATTTAGGTCATTCTGGTCAAACGGCGGGCGACTGTATTTCTCGACCCTCTCGGGGATACAAGTGTGTATTCCACGCGCGGTTCGCCTCTTTGTAGTCGATCAGTTTGTGTTCGCGTAAACAATGGCACCGTTGGGGGGTGGGGATGAGGGGGGTTCGAGCGCGAGCAGCCGGCCAGACGATCGACCAGCAATCGAATCGAAGAATACACATTCACGTCCTCGGAAGTCAGTCAGATCGGTATTGATGGTGGAAAAAAAAAACATTCGAACAACACACTTGTTCATTAAAAGCAGTTTTTTTTTATATTAAAACGATTAAGCGTTTTGAAATATATTACGAGTTAATTTGAATCCAACGTGAAGTTCATCTTTACTTTATTGCCTATGAATATCTGGAAAGAATGTTTTTGATTTTATAATGTTTAAATTTTATTCACTGATGGTGTAACTTTTTACTTAAAATGTAATAAAGTGGATAACTAACTAATATGTTAAGATGCATAAAATAAGTGAAAAAAGTCGTGACAAGTACGACGTGCGTTCTAGAAGTTGTTCTTCTCACAAACGCAAACCTAACCACCCTAATGCCTACCATTCCTAGGACAGGAAACATACCCTGGGAAGCCATAGAAACGGGCACAGCTGAAAGCGTGTACCACGTGCATAAAGAAATCAGTGTTCTTGCTCTTTTTCGACGAACGTCCTGTGTGTGTGTGTGTATGTCTGTATGAATCGCGCAAAGCCGGTCTGATTTATCTGACAGATAACGCTGACAGGAAGGGAAGAAGGCAGGACAAGAGGAGACATCCTGTGCTTCCCTGACTAATTGACAGCCCGATTGATTCGATCGATCTTGGCGAGCGAGATCTTCCACCACAACAGCAGTTGCTCTATGTGCGTGCTGCTCTCCTGCACTGCTACTGCTTCTTGGCTGCACCAGTTATGATGTACCGTTTCATACGCCCAACCACCGGTAATAGCCGACCGGTGGAGTTATGTGTACCAGGCGTACGTAAACTAATCACGGCATAACAGGTTACATTAGCAAGAAAGAAACATATTTGCGCTTTATGAGCCACAATTAGCACGTACCGTGGCACTGACGAGTACCGAAAAGATCGCACCGAGTAGTTTTACTGAGCTTGAAACAAGCTTGCAACGTAACGTGGTATTTCAATTTATCTCTTTTGCTTAACATTATAACCCCAAGTATGGGATAGTACAATAAAAAAAAAGAATTAATTTCAATTTATGCCATTTTGAGTTGTTTTTTTAGTGAACATTCATAATGAATCACACAGAAAATGCGAATCACGTGCTCTCGCTGCTCGAAAATAACTCAAATATAGGGAGTGAGTGAGTCCCTCGCTCGGTGTGAGTTGAGTTAAAACTCCCTCTCACGGAACAATGTTACAAACGATGTTTATACAAGTGATTAAAGATTCATATCAAATTTGAATTTTGACATTTTTCCGTACCAGTTGTCATAAGTTTCAACTAAGTTTGAAAACGAACAGCAATCGTTGCTGCCAAATTGTTTATTCAATACATTTCGCAATAAATTACTAATTTGCGTAATTTTGCGCAAAAGTATACGAAAATTACTAAAAAAAATTTCATTTAAAATAAAAAAGCTTTTCGTTATTAAAAAAAGATGCTCTAAATTATTCAACTTGAACATATATTTTCTATTTCTAACCAACATTCATGTATGCAAGTAATAACAAGGAATAATTTTTCAAAATTTTCTACCTACAAGTATATTCGTTTGAAATTCCGTTTGCACCTCAAAACCTCGTGGGTTTCTCTCGGTAGTAATGAGTACGAGCGGATTTTTAGTACCTAGCTAATAACCAAAACGCGTACTCAGGAATCATATCGAATTTCACGATTAACAAACTGTTCTCTCGCTCTCTCTCTTTACTACACCACATTCGATCGATTTCAAAACATGATCGATGTACTTGCGATATTGCCCTGATCACTGTTCTTGACAGTGTTCCAGTGTCTGGAATGGGCTTGAAGTGCATATTTACACCCGGCCGTTCATTCGCAATGTAGCAACAGCCGATAAGATATCTACGCTACTAGATGCGATATGTTTAATCATGAATCACCCGGCAGCTAACCAAGCCCAGTGAACGGAATGCCTCCAACGGATATAGAAAAAAAATAAAACAATAAAACTAGAAGCCGTGTCCCGATTGGAATGGGATGATAAAAATATCCCTAATTGCATCTCGCATCCTCAGCACAACAGGTACGGGAGTGGGCAATAAAGTAAAATAAATTTCAGCCCACCCACCCGCAAGCGGAAGGGGAAAGTGAGCCGCCTTCGGTTGCGTTAGCGCAAGGCTAGGAAATGGCTCACCTAGGGTTGTTATTTTATTCCCGGTGGATTTTTTTTCTTATGTGTGTTTGTGTGTGTATGTGTGTATGCGGCTTCCTTCTCTTTTCCGCCAGGCTTGCCGGCGTGGTGTATGGGCAGCCCACTTGTTGGCTTGCGATGCTTGCGAGTACTTTCGCCCATTATGCCATAACCTCATCATCGTTCTGAGACCCCGAAGGTGCAGCCGGCGAGCGTTGGGACACGGGACGACCCGCTCATTACGCTCCACTTCTGGCGGGTACCACGCTAAATGTATAATCCCCAAGCTTTATAAAGCTCGCGACCGGCCCGGGGCTGGTGGGATACATTGAAACCATTCCAGGAGATGATCCTGCGAGAGCGTCCAATCCAATTCGAGATGTGTTTGCTATGTTCAGGGCCGAATCAGGACGCTTCGAATCCCGAGGCCACAGGACCTACTTTTTTTTTTGTTCCTTTAGGTCGTGTATTATTGTAGCTCCTGCAAGTACGGAAAGGAAGTCCGCTGTTGGTGGCTTTTTCGCGTTGGACTAATAATAACACCAGGCGACACAGCGCTGGGAATTGGATTTACCTTCCGTGTTCTCTCTCTATCTCTCTCTTTGTGGTCTCGGGGGAGTGGAGACACTGCCAGAAGGATGTCAGAAATCCGCGGGGTTTACGATTGTTACCACCACTTCATGATGGTGTGGTGTGTGTGTGTGGTGATCATCGCTCCGGGGTTCCTCGGGTGAGGCCGTGGGTGCCGTTGGCCTACATAATCATTGTTCTCTGCAAACTTTGCTACCGCGTTTGGAGCGGTAGAAGAAGAAGAAGAAGAAAAAGAAACCCGCTGCACCGTATCCTGGTCCAGCCACAACCCATCACCATCACCACCATCAGGATCGATTGGTTTCCGTTTCTACTGCCTCGCTTGATTCTGCAAACCTCGGCCCGCACAGCAACGCGCTCTTGAAAACAGTGGGCGACGCCAGCGTTCCAGGTGTTGCGCACACTTTGATTGATTGATTGATTTTAGTACAAATATGGGCAACAATTTGCCTTTTCGATGAACTCACAATTTTCACACAGTTTTATAGACAACATGGGGAGTGATTGCTTTTTTTCTTTGTATTCGCGCAAAATTTATGGTTTTTGCGAAATCAATTGGTAAGTGTTTTTATTTTTTTATTTTTTTTTATTAACGGTATTTACGGACTTATGTGACCGTATTGTCAGTGCCTAATTACACTGACAGACAAAAAAAATGTTTTAATTTGTATAGATCTAAAAAAAAAGGAAATAGTTCAGATAAAATTCTTAGGAGTTTTGAGCAGTTTGTATATCCAGAAAAGATTGGCATGTTTGTATCGAAAAATTTCAAAGTGTGCTTAAAGTGGACATTTTGTGTGCCGAAAAATTCAGGAATCTATCGGAGCTTCGGTTTCTCACTAAATACGTCGGCGCTTGCACAATCAGCCGATTCGTTCGGAGGCTATTTCCGAACATTTGACGGTAGCAATTTTGTATTTTCTGACCGCTTGTTTGCCTTCAACAGCCCCACTATCCATCGTATGTACGTCACCCACAACCTGACCGCGCACAGGACCTCTCCCGGTGCGATACTATGGATACAGTTCGCACCAACCGGCCCCGATTTGCCGATTCCGATTCCAAACCCATCCAGGGTACAGGCAAACATTTAATTGAATTGGAAATGTTTTTAGCGCACCGGGTGGCGTGTGCGAGGGCGGCGTGTGATGGCGACCGCAAAGTGTTTGTTTTTGCGAGCCCACCACCACCTATACACAATCGTTCCACTCACGACAACACCACCAGTTGCTAGCTGTGGCTGCCACCAGTCGTTTTGCAAATGAATGCGCCGGTCGAAAATGCGGATGGTCGCTACGTTTGCACCGAAGGACGAAGTGCAATCGGTTTTTGTCCGCTGACTATTACTTCGCCTGCTCGACCTGCGTTTCCCCGTCTCCCGCGCGCACGTCTGCATTCGAAACGTACATTGTGTTTTATTTGTTCTTCCAGCCCGCGGGAGACGGGACGCGGATTCCCATCAACAGACGTCGGTTTTGCGGTTAGATTTGTTCGCCCATCCCGCCCATCGCGCCCATCGCGCCGCAGTTTTGCATCTCCCCGGGCGTACCGCTGTTTCGCGTTTGCCCCATTTGTTTCGATATTTAATTACGAACGTCGATCCGTGCGCGGTGTGTGTGGTCCTGGCGCGCCGAGGTGTGGTCGGTCGCCATTGTGGGACTGCACGACTGGAGACGTGGGAAACTGTTAATAAGACTGCTTAATTGGAAGCGTTTTCCACTTCGGTTCGCCACGAAACAAAGCAAGCCTTGGAGCGGAAGAGTGGAACGGGGAGAGAGGGGAGCTCTTGACAGTTTTGTTGAAATGTTGCTCTCGAAAACTAGGTTATTGTTGTTCGGAACAGATCAGATCTGGGGAGAAAAAAAAAATTAAAACTGCAATCTACTTTATCTCTTCATTGCATTAACCACAAGCTTAAATCGGTGGTGGACAATGAGGTTAGAAAAAGATCTACCAATCTCTGTGAACCGTTTTTAATTTCTTCAGAGAGTCAGAATTTCCTTGGACTCTACTGGAGCATGCCGAAGAAATAACTGGAGCGCACTGAAGATATCAGTGTAAGGTATATGATAGTCACGATGATTCATCGTGAGCAGCGAGCTGCTATCGGGGTTTGCCTTCACCAAAGGATGTATTTGTCCCTAACAAGCTGGCTCCCAAAGATCAGGAGGTATCCATATCTTCGTATTAGACGGGGCTTATTGTTAATGAATGATGCTAGTTCAAGATATAAGCTGTAGCTCACGGTGCACCAGAGATCACAACTTCGCAGATCTTCGAGATTACCAAAAATTCTCCAAGGCCTTACTTCCAATCAGGCATTACTTCCAATAGCCGGCGCTTAATCCTGTCGACGGTGAAGATATTGGATGCTGCTGCATGACGCGGTCCAGCTTTGCGGGACAACTCGACCTGCGCTCGCACGTCCCTTAGCGCTGGTGGTAGTCGGTGGTATTTACAACCTTTCTTAACGACGGACCAAAAACCCACCCACCCACGACCTTTCTCCCTCCCGCGCGCTCCTGTGTGTGTGTGTGTTTGTGTATTTGAAAGCAAGAGTTGTTTACAGTAGCCGCCCAGATTCATTCTGCCCGGCGCGGACATCGTGATCATCGGTCCCGGAGATGGGGGGAGTGCGCCTCCTGGGTGGGCCAAACGCGCTAAACGGTGTGCCGCGCCGGAAGCCGGAGCGTTTCCAGGAGCGTTACTCACAGGAACAGAAAAAAACCCCGCGCCATTTGAATGTTATTATAAAGTGGTGGCGTCAATGTGTGTGAGTTAGTTTTTTTTCCTCCCGAATTCCGCACACCGTTTTAACTTGCTCCATGGGGCCGGCCCGATCGCGCATCAATTTCGTGGTAATTTAATTTTAGCTATGATGGGCCGCCCCGCCCGCCAGCAGACTCGCTTTTATTTGCACAGCTGCCTGCAGCTTGGGCCCACACGGCTTGGATTCACCCGGTTCCGCTACACTTGCGTTTTATTGCCGTCGAATGTATCGGTTCCCTGGTGTGTGTGTGTTTTTTTTTCTTTTCTGCTCTTGTGTTACTGTTGTTCCTGGATTTTATCCGGGCTTAGTCTGCCGGTGCGGGGGAGCTGAGGCCGCGGGGGTTGTTTAATGATGTTACGAGCGCTGCTGTTGCTGCTGCGGCTGCACACCCGGAAAAGGTACTTTCTTCGTTGAAGTGTAAATTGTTGAGCGCCGGAGCGATGGCGTGCGGACGTCCGGATATTGGAGGCACCAGGAGACACCTCTCCAGACAAACGAGTTTCACTTGCTGCTTTAGTCCAAGTTTGGTGGACGTTCCGATCTGTTTCGCGACGGCTACGTGGCGCAAATCGGGTCAGAAAAAATAATTTGATTAATTCGATGCCCTTCTCCTCTCCCTCAAATGTCCCTTACCACCGAATGGCTACCGATTTTAACGCGAACCATACTGACACTTTCGTTACAGGGATTTTTTCGCCTGTACCGGCTACGGAAGCTCGGGCTGAGCGACAATGACATTATCAAAATTCCATCCGACATACAGAACTTCGTCAATCTGGTCGAGCTGGACGTGTCGCGCAATGGTAAGTGAGCGTGCGCCTTTGGGGTGGAACCTCGACGTGAGGCTAACGTTGCATTCGTTTTTTGGCCTCCCACTTCGCCTTCCGCACAGAAATCGGCGACATACCCGAGGACATCAAGCATCTCCGCAGTCTGCAGATAGTCGACTTCAGCTCGAACCCCATCTCGCGGCTACCGGCCGGGTTTACCCAGCTGCGGAATCTGACCGTGCTCGGGTTGAACGACATGTCGCTCATCTCGCTGCCGCAGGACTTTGGCTGGTAAGTACACACGTTCGGGCTCGATGCATTCTTAAAAAGAAAAAAAATAGAAAAAAAGAAAAACAAAAAAAAACACATACACAAACGAGAGAGGGGGTCAGCAGCGCAGGAACGAAAGAAAGGGAAGAAGGAACGGTGTTTCGCCCGTAGAAAACCTCCCCTTTGCTCTCCACGATGATGTAAGGCATAACGGACCCACCCACCCTCTGACTTCACATCAAACGAGTCGGAGTTCCGCACGGTGTGTCTATGGGCTTCTTTTTTTGTTGTTGCCGTTGTTGTGTTAATGGTACCCAGGACCAGCGAACCAGAACCCGCCCGTCCGCTCGCATGGGTTGAGTGAATTCTTTGTACTTTTTGAACCCGCTCCAACCGAGGGGGCGAAAGGGGTCGGGAACAATGGGCGCTTTTACACGAAAACGCTGGATGGGAAAGGTGTGTTTTGATCGGTTTCGAGTGGAGGGCGAGCGCTGTGCTCTGGCGGGCGGCGGGACATATTTGTCGAGTTTGAAATTTTCCAACAAGTAGCCCGGTTTCATGGGCTGTACTTGCCGTTCCCGGTGGCTCGGTTTTTTGGGGTTAGAAACGTTCTGATCGATACGGTCAAAGTTTGGTGCATGATCCGCTTTCCAACAAGTCCGGAGGTGGTCCGCACTTGCGTTACCGGGGCTACAAACTTATCCCACTGGATTTTTCGCTTTCCAACAAGTCCGGAGATGGTCCGCCACTTGCGAATCGATACGTACGATGCCTGGAACAGTAGCTCAACGACTCCGGTCGTGCTTTTTTCTGCTTTTCCCTTGCAGCTTGTCCAAGCTAGTGTCGTTGGAGCTGCGCGAGAACCTGCTGAAGAACCTACCGGAGTCAATTAGCCAGCTGACGAAGCTGGAGCGTCTCGATCTTGGCGACAACGAAATCGACGAGCTTCCGTCGCACCTCGGCTACCTGCCGTCGCTGCAGGAGCTGTGGCTCGACCACAACCAGCTGCAGCGGCTGCCGCCCGAGATCGGGCAGCTGAAGAAGCTCGTCTGCCTGGACGTGTCGGAGAATCGGCTGGAGGAGCTGCCGGAGGAGATCGGCGGGCTCGAATGTTTGACCGATCTGCACCTGTCGCAGAACCTGCTCGAAACGCTGCCGAACGGTGTGTCGAAGCTGACGAACCTCTCGATCCTGAAGCTGGACCAGAACCGGCTGCACACGCTCAACGACAGCATCGGCTGCTGCGTGCACATGCAGGAGCTGATTCTGACCGAGAACTTCCTCAGCGAGCTGCCGCCGACGGTCGGCAACATGACGGTGCTGAACAATCTCAACGTCGACCGGAACTCGCTCGTGGCGGTACCGAGCGAGCTGGGCAACTGCCGGCAGCTCGGTGTGCTGAGCCTGCGCGAGAACAAACTAACGCGCCTACCGGCCGAGCTCGGCAACTGCAGCGAGCTGCACGTGCTGGACGTGTCCGGCAACCTGCTGCCGCATCTGCCCTATTCGCTCGTTAACCTGCAGCTGAAGGCGGTCTGGCTGTCGGAGAACCAATCGCAACCGGTGCCCACCTTCCAGCCGGACGTGGACGAGGCGACAAACGAGCAGGTGCTGACGTGCTTCCTGCTACCGCAGCAGCGCTACGTCCCGTCGAACCCGAGCCAGCGCGAGGACACCGACTCGGAGAACTGGGAGGAGCGCGAAGCGTCCCGCACGCCGTCGGTGAAGTTCACGGAAGATTTCGGCGCCGACCGGGACACGCCGTTCGTGCGGCAGAACACGCCGCACCCGAAGGAGCTGAAGATGAAGGCGCACAAGCTGTTCGCGAAGGAGCGCAAATCGGACGACCTGTCCGGGAACCTGGAGACGCTGTCGGAGGAGTCGGCCTCACGCCCGTCGCTGCTGAATCGCTCCGGGTACGGGGCGGCCACGATGGAGGACATCCAGGGGCACGCGATACCGCACGACGAGGAGTCGGGCGAACAGCAGCAGATGCCGGCGAACGAGCCAGCGGCGGACGCGCAAGACAACGACGGCGACGACGACGACGGGTACGAGAAGCGCGTCGGGTTTGAGGTTAACGAGGACGACGAGGATGACCCTGATCGGCATCAATACGGCGGCGGCGAAGAGGGGGACGAGCAGGGCAAGAAGCCCATATCGAAGCTCCATCGCAGGTAAGTGCAGAGCGCGACGGAAACCCCCCACACCCCTTTTCCATTCTCAAACAACCGCTTCTACCCTCATGGTTTTGCATTCCGTTTTTTTTTGTTTTTTTTTCTACAGAGATACACCCCATCATTTGAAGAACAAGCGCGTACATCACACCATCACCGATAAGAACACGAACCTGATGTTTTCGTCGCTAAAGCTGAAAGAAATGACACCGCCGAAGCTGGACGGGCATCCCGTGCTGGAGCAGGCACCGTCGACCGCGGCTAGCATCGCCGAAGGTAGGTCCCAAGCCATTTTAATGCTGAGACAATTGACATTTTTTGGATTTAAACGTTCGCTTGAGGTTTGGTTTTTGTTGATATTTGCAAAGAACGTTTTGCTGCGTCATCAATGTGGAGCTCTCTCTCTCTCTCGCTCTCCGGATTAGTTCTAGGAAGTAAGAGATGTCTAGAACGTTAAAAACGAATTCAAACATAGCAAGCCGAGCTTGGACCGGATGTGGATCTAGTTCCATTGTTGGAAAGCAAACGTGTGCCTAGCTGTTAGGAAAAGGCGCTCGCTC
>JXXA01003745.1:0-18588 GCA_000956255.1 Anopheles punctulatus | reverse complement strand
CGAGACTTCCTTCTGCAAACACGCGTGCTTCTTGTTTGTCGATCGATCGAATCTCGCATGCCAGCGTCGGGTGTGGCGAGCAGCGGTACGTTTTTCATGCCTTATCTCGTCATAAATTGGCGGGCCACTGTTACACTGCGCTTAATGCTGCTGCTGCTGCTGCTGCTACTGCTTCTACTACCACCGCACAGCACCACTTCCTGCATGTCAAACGCGCCCAGACAGAGCCGTTTGATTAACGCAACGTTACGTGCGATATGCAAGCACGCACCAGCCAAGCACGCACGTACGGGTTGGAGTCCGGGTCAGTGCTAATAGTGCGAGAGAGCCAGTCGTGTGCCCACTTACGCGGCCGCTATTTTGTGCCTCTTTTCCATTCCAACCCCATACCGTGTCATCGCCGGCTGACCACCGCTTTGGACCGCATTGTTCCTTCACTCTGCTTCGTCTTCGTGCCCGAAACAGACCCGCACCCGCAGTAATGTTGCACGTGCCCTCCCGTCCCGCTACCGGGAGGGACGATTGTACTGGCGAGCAATGAATAAACATTAGGTGCAGTGAGCGGGGCGTGCACGCACGGCACGGAAGCTGAAGGCAGCCTCTCTTGTACTAGCCGTGACCGAAGAGGTAGCATAAGAAAATGGAGATGCTGTTGCATTATGGTTGCGGAGAGCGGAAAAATAAAACAAACAGTTTGCGATACGGCATGGAGTTACATGAAGCGACCGGTTAAACATGCAGACCAGGGCAGGTGCCATTCATTAGGAAGCGCTTTCTGAGACGACCCAGTACTTCCAGCGAAAGGAAGAATTATTATCTTTTTTTGACATAATCATTTATGGAAACAGGGAAAACCCGAAACTATTTTATAATAAAACTATGTCTTGATGAAGACAGTTTTTTGAAACATTTTCTTGCTGCTCTTTATGTTTGATGTTTTTAAAATTTCATAGATTTATATTTTAATGAAAACTTTCAGTAATCGCGCGAATGAGAACACCAACTTCTAGCATTTCTTATTTATATTTCACCGAATTATCTAGTCTCGTCATGATGTTTTAACTATCAAAACTCGGATGCATTCAAGAGCTGATAGAAGGGTTTAATTTGAGTTTCTTCACACATTTTTTCTAAAATTGAAATTCAAATACAACACTTTAGGGAATTTCATTTCTCATTTTGTGATTGTAAATAATGTGCTTTTTAATAACTGGTTGTAAATTGAAATAAAAAAAATAGATTCATATATAATATTGCTTAGCGCTTACTAATCGAAAAATCATTACATAGGAAAATCCTACGTTTTAAGCAATGATTTTACCATATATGGCACTTTTTCCATCAAATTTCATGATTGATTCTGTTATCATCGCAATAGTTTTCTATTTTATATTTGTATGCACTTGTCTGTCGTATAATTCGTGTAGTTTTATGTATTTTTTTCAACACGTCTTTACATCTTTACGGGTTTCTTTTTGAAACATTTGGGTGTCAATAATTCAGGACTAAAATGTTGCTTTCAACACGTCTTTACATCGGGTTTCTTTTTCAAACATTTGGGTGTCAATAATTCAGGACTAAAATGTTGCTTTCCCTCACTAGACACTGCAACGTGGTACAAGAACCCCCGTTTACGTGTCAAACTTTGTAGCAATTTAAAAGCGACGCCAATCAGTGCAGAATTGAAGCTAATAAAAACTGTCCCGACACTGCAGATTCCAATCCACGTTGCGACACGCTGGTGAAGCATCTTAGTGTGTCGCTGGTGGCGATGATTAAAATTCCTCTCCTCCGTAACTCGATTAAGAATTTAAATCGATTTCATAGTCCACTCTCCCCTCCGTTCGTGCTGCGTTAATCGCACCGGGAACGGGTTGGAAATTGCTTTATTCCGTCCGGCGCGTTGCACCCTGCCGGCGACTCCGCGCGCTCCGCTCCGATCGGATGTCTTTAGCATGAAGATGAAAGTGAACTATGTCACTCACGTCAACGTTTGGCGGAGGGACGCGTCGTTGTCACCGTCGCCGCCGTGCCTGTGCCAAGCGATGACTGGCCATGTGTGTGTATGTGTCATCCCACGTAGCGTCTGGAAAAGCGTGTGGACAAAAAATGAATACAACCTACCACCCACACGGCGGTTCAGCTGCGCCAGAACATCCCATTGGTCCGGCCGGAAATGCTTTGCACAAATAGGTGTGCAGGAGGCGACCGGTGCACGGTTTCGTTACGCTACACACCGTTCGAACCGGAGCAGCATCTCTCTCGGGCACGCTCTGCACGGTATGAATGTAGCTCAGTGGAGCAGCAGCCTCATTAGAGCCATTTGAACTGCTGCTGCTGCAGCGTGTGCTGCAGAAGAGGGCAAAACAGCAGCAGCGACAACAGCAACAAAAAAAAATACCGAGGGTTAGGTGAGCATGATTCGTTTCCGCCTTCGTTTTCTATGTTGGTTTATTGGCGCAGGCTCGCTTGGCAGCTTCCGTGGGTGCGGGTTAAACGCTGTGACACCGTTTCTTTTTGCTCTGCTGTGTCTCCATCGTATTGGTAGCAGAGTAGATCAAGCGCCCCCGGGGTTCAATAGAGAGAGAGAGGGAGAGGGGAGTTAAGGGAACGAGCGAAGATAGTGCAGTCGGATTGATTGGAATGAAAAATGTCACACAAAAAAAGCTGGTCAGCGTTCCTGATGGGATTGTTTGAGGGTGGAGGGCGAAGGCACGGCCGATGAACTGGAATTTTGCACCATAAAAAGCAACGTTGGGAGTGTCTGTTACTTTTTTTTATGAGTCATAAATGCGAGATAAATTGTACGGACATTTTTGCCGTTAACTAATTTATTTTTTCAAGCTAATTGTTTTCCCTTTTTTCTCGTTCCTGTGACATTCCAGCCCACAAAACGATTGAAAAGAAGTCGTATAGAAATGTGACTTAATTAAAAATTTATGTTTTATCAGCAAAAACTAAATCCAACTCGTAACATACGACATAAGTTAAGTTCCACCGTAATATTAAAAAAAATGTTTCGAAAGCCTCTGGAGAAGACAGTAAATAGATTGAGTGAATTAATAAAAGAAATCTAGCTCTCAACTGTTCGCATCTTATGCTTCAAGTATTTGAAGTTAGCATTTCTCTTCGAACGAACTCGAATGAACTAATGCACGACACCCTCCTTCCTAATCCATCTCCATACTGTTAATATTGATTCTTAGCGATTTCAGGGTGACCCAGACCGATATTTCCTGGTAATTGATATTTATTTTCCACAGTATTTATGACACACTGGAGAATGTTATCGATTCGAGCAATTGACATATGTTTGGAAAAGGCCTAAGCCTTATCTCACACTTTGTCACCTCCAAAATGGACACGAAAACAGGAAGTTCGCTCCCTCGTACTCGAGCACGAATTTCGGTACAGAAAAAAAATGTATTTGAAGAGAAATGTACAAATTAAGCGAGAAAAGCATAACCAACCAACCAGGGTGCACGCGTTGTGCATGCAACATTGTTGCTTAACAAATTCGTCCGGGCACTGGGTGCGTGCCTAGGTGAGGGGCTGGTTGGTTGGTGGACGCAGTCAGATGAGGTTTGTGATGATGATGATGATGATGATGATGGGTGTGACACGCGAGGCCCTTTATGTTTCGGGTACGCGGGTAAGGTGACAAGCGCTTGTCGTGTCTCCTTCTGCAGCGCTGCTTTGTCACTCTTTTCTTTTGTGCCCTGGGGCGGTCGTTGGCGGCACAATGGTGGGCGATGGCGTATGAGATCTGTCTCCTCCCGAGCTCCATTGTGAGGTTGTTAAGCGTGGACAAATTTGTCCGCCGCCCGGGCGTTGTTGGAGGTGAAACGCGCGCCCGGAGTCGGAATGGAAAATTGTTGGAAAAGATCATCCCTCATCCGTACGGGGGCAAGAGAGGTTCAAGAGGGCGAACTTCCAGAAGCTACCGCCCGTCGAACGTGCGCCGTTCCGCGCTTGTTTGAATGACTTCAATTACATTAAGTGCCCAATTGAGCTGGTGGCGGTGTCCGATCGTTTCTTTCGTTTCCCACCCGGCGACCGGGTATTCGGGCTTAGCTGCGGGCGACCAGCAAGTTTTTCTTCACCCCTGAGGGAGGTGAGGTGAGCTGAGTGTATATGCACCGGTGGAAAACTGTAGTGGTCTGGGCGGAAATTCGGAAACAGCCCATCGTCCGCAGTGGCTCGCGGGTTAAGGGCTCTTCAACCTCCACTTTCACCACGCTCCGGTGGATGCTGGCCATTTGTATTTTTGCAACAACCCCCTTTCCCTGAGTCTGACTGACATTGACGTTTTTCCATCGGAGCGGGGAGGGAGGGGGGGGAGGGGTTATCCCTCCGGGAGTACTGCTTTGTGGCCGCACTATTTGGCGTAAAAGAGGCCCGAAAGTCGATGATATAATAGCGACGAGAACGAACGAAAAGATGCAGTAGCGTTAGGAACTAGCGGATCTTTTCATTTCCTAATTAGCTGTGGAGAAAAAAAAACTACCGAAAAAAAAAATAAGATAGTAGCTTTTTTGTAGTTGTTGTTGTTGTTGCGTTCCAAACATGATGCTGCTCGCCGCCAAATCACGAACCGAGCGTTCGAGCCACAATCGTCCGCCGAAAAACATCGAAAACAGGAGTTTGGTAAATAATTGCTCTCTTCACGTTTTGTTGCAGTTCATGCCTTTGTGGAGAGCAAACAAAAACTTCAAAACACCAACGGGGGAACGTGGATAAGGCTAGGCGAAATCAAGGCACGAGACGCGCCAGCAGACAGCCGCAACCGTTTGGGGTTTCGGATCGGTTAATGGTCCGTGTGTTTGCTTTGTGGGTACGGATGATGGAACGCTCTGGCTGGCCTGGCGTCTGCTTTGCGGTGGGTTTTGAGTGCATACCATGCATGCGCATTCCACACCATTTGGAGTATTTCTTTTTTCTCGTAGATTTTCGTTTCAAATCCTCCCAGTGGGGAGGTCGGCAGCGTTTTTTTTCGATTCGGTTAATGTCTAGTGCTTGCGTTACTGGAAGGAATAATCGTTCCGTTGAAGGTTTATAAGCGCGGATAGAGAGAGAGAGAGAGAGGGAGATCCGTCTATCACAAAGATAAGACGCATGCACTCATAAAGGAGATGTGTGGTTTGGGCCCTTCCTAATGAATCTTTCTCCCCAAGCGACGATACTGTTTCGCCCCACCCCTTCGCCACCCACCGTTTCCGTATATAATTCCTGTTAATGGGTTTACATAAATTTGGCCTCTTTCTTTCCCGGAGAAAGAAAGTGTGCAGATCGTTGCCTGCCAAGCCGTTTTGATGGAGACCAACTGTTGCTGGAAGGGAAGGAGAAAAAAGCAACGAGTGCTACAGTAATAAAGCTTGTTTTGTTAAGTATTTTTGGAGTATTTTTTCCCTTGCATCTACTCACTAATGCTGCTGCTGCTGCTGGTCGATTAAGTTTATACTAAACGGCGTGTAACCAATCGCGCGAGTAATGTTTTTTTTTGCATGCTAATTTCACGAAGAAATCACCCTCCTTTCTGTCAATAATGTTTAACTGGCTTTCTCTCGCACGGTTGATATGAGGCTCGAAACCAGTACTTCTTACAATCTTACTGAAGAAGTGGACTTACCAATGACTCCATCTCGGTGAACTGTTAAGTAGTAGTTAATTTTCGATTTCAACCAAAACGAAATCTAGAGTCGATATCTAGAGCAGGAATCGACAACGCCCAGAACTTGTTAGTAATTTGCAGAATTTAGCTAAAGTTTAACCTAATCGAATCAAATGAAAGGGGAAATGCCAACTCTTACTCCACGATGCTGTGTCTGAAGCCTTATTTGATTATTATAAGGAGCGCCAAGTGCGTATTATCCTACATCACAAATAATGCAATATGTATTAGCAAAATGTTAAATTCAATTTCAACAATTTAAATTCAATCGATCTATTGAAGATTTGTTCAATATTAGCGACTTAACGAATGGAGCAATAGCATTAAAGAGATGGACCTACTTTGTATGAAATTATTCACAGTCTTCGTGAATATTGGTTGAATAAATGATTATGTACAAGGAGTGATATTTTGATGACTTAATTTGATTTTGACTTTCCAATCCTCTGTGGAATACTCAAATATCGTGTGCCTTTTTCTCGCTTTGTAATATTTTATTCAACAAGATCCTTCAAGCATCTTCAGTTGGCGTTCTCGATTTATGGTTCCAGGTCCATATTGTAATAAAATATTCTGCAATTCGGTCAGGCCCCTGCGTTGAAAAGTATGTCGATGGATGATCTATAAGTAATTATCTGCAACGAATGTACTGTTCCTATTTGCGATTTACCTAACGCCTAGCGTTGTGGTGGCGGCACTCTTCCGCGTTTCATTATTAATTTGCCACTTTTATTCATTATTCATTATTTCATTGTGTGAAGCTGCCGAAACCCCACTTCTCACCTGATGCGAACCGAACACGCACGACTAGGGTGGAATTTAAATCAGCTTACACAACACACACGTCTCCCGCACCTCGAGCGCTCGATTTCTAATACATGATTTATAAGACGACGCATATTAATGGACGCGCTTCGCACGATACGCTCTTATCAATCCATCGATCCGAATCCATCGAGTTTGCTTGATGCGCTTGGTGTTCTGTCACATGTGGGCGTTTCTGCTTTCCTTCTATGGAAAGTTTGATAATTTTGTAAATGCATTCCTCGTTGTATTCGTCTGTTGGGTGCATAAGCAAATACGCACTTGCTTTTCTGCCTGCAGCTGATTGACATTTAATTAAAGCTTGAACTCGATTCCCAGCATGCCACATGCCACCGATCGACTGTAACATACGGATCGAAATCCTCGGTTCGGTTGGAAATAGATACCATCCCGTGTTGTCCTCTGCCAGTACGCACAGAAAATAGCCACACGTGCCTGTTGGATGTAAAATCCGCACCCAGAATCGTTCGCTTGTAAAATCGAACGTCAATATCCTCCGCGGGCAGCGGGGGAAAGGACGATGGGAATGGTTGTGGTGGTTTCGACGGGTAAGGCCAAGGGCTCCTGCCAGGGCCCCCACTTGGGGGCTATTTTTAACGCACGTGGGGAAGCTTTTTCGTTTCGATTTTACGGGTCGATGGGCTGTGGATAAAGGAAATCCTTTTGTTTCCAACAAATCGCACCCAGTGTTTCGGAAAAAATGTTCCTTCAAAACACGCTCATACACCAACACGTCATTTTGTGGAAGAAAAATATGTTTTAAAATATTTATTTCAAACGCTCGCGGCACTGCACGACGCTGCTGCATAGTTTTAAGCTCCTGGCTCTTTCTGGCGATCGTTTTTTTCTTCTTCTGTTCCACAACTTCAAACCGGCTTATCGACGCAAATTCTTCGGGCACGATCCATCGTAACCCCCCGTTTGTCTTGTCGCTCACATTAAACACAAACGATTATTCAACATGCTTTGCCTCAAATTCCTACCTTTTGATCCGGTCAGAGGACCTATCTCCGCTGATGCACGTTTTTGGACAGAAAGAATGCTGCTGCTGCTGTTTCCTACGCCCTATAAGCGTCTATTATTTAGCTGTTGTTAATAACTCACTACGGTATGCATTCGACGCTGTGCTTCTTATCGGTTTAAAAAGCCGCTTTTAGCTTCGTAATAACTCAACTCCCTCCGACTCCGACGGTCTCAAAGTGTGGTCGTTTTTTATGTTGTTTTTAATACTTTTTTAAGTTTCGTGATAAGACAACACAGAGCTAGTGAGGGAGAGCGATAGAGTTTAGCTATGTCTCTGCTGAACTAGTCTTATTCCGAGGCAAGATATGGTTGAAAGTGCATCCGTGATTCTACTTAGTACGAAACGGACTCGTTTGCTCTGTGAAAAAACCTCCACTAAAGTAATGTGCACGGGATTTAAGGTGAAACGGTAACGAACGCAGTGATTTTTGGTGGGATTTTGTTAAAAACAGCCGTAGAGGCTCCCTAACGTGCAGAAACTTCTACTTTTTTTTGTTGACGAACCATGACTATCAATAACGTCATTTGTTGACATCATCAGGAATTGCCTCGCTAACTTGCAATTTCCTTATCAAACCGATGGGTTTAGTTTGTCCTCTTTGAGAGGAATAAGCGAGAGAGAGAGAGAGAGCGGGCTTGTAAATTCACATTTACGCAAGTCATTGAACCAGAAGAGTAAAGCTTGCTTGGCTACAAAGAAGTGTAAAAACGCACTTTTTGGAATGATGATTGCGCAAGAAAGAGGGAAAAAAGAGAGCGTCAGAGATTGCGTGGTGGGAAGATTCTATGCCTTACATTACGGCCCCCTCTACAGGCCCCTCCGTTCGATTCAGGTTCTCACTGATTCGTTGATAAGATTCAATGATGCTTTTGTTTTGTAGCGCGTTAAAAGTATGCTCTCTATATGCGTTGACATCTATTTTTCAAACCCTCATTTTTGGCCTTGTCTTACAATGAAATTAAATGCAATCTCGGTACGTTTGTAGCAAAACTATGGCTCCCTAGTACAGGCTCGTTTTCTTCATGATCCGCAAAAACTCCTCCTGGTTCACCTCGCCGTCCCCGTCCCGGTCCGCTTCGTCGATCATCTCCTGCAGCTCCTCGTCGGTCAGATTCTCGCCAAGCTCCTTCGCCACCCGCTTCAGGTTCTTGAACGAAATCGTGCCCGTCTCATCGTCGTCGAACAACCGGAACGCCTTCAGTATCTCCTCCTTCGAGTCCTTCTCCGCCATCTTTACCGTCATCAGCTGCAGGAAGTCGTCGAACGAGATCTTCCCCGAGCCGTCCTTGTCGATTTCGGCGATCATCTTTTTAATCTCTTCCTTCTTCGGCTCGAACCCGAGCGCTCGGATCGCCACCTTCAGCTCCTTCGTGTCGATCATGCCGGTACCCTCGGAGTCGAACAGATCGAACGCTTCCTTGATGTCCTGCCGCTGCTCGTCCGAGAGCTCAAACTTGGGGCCCGACTTTTTGCGTCCACCAGCACCACCGCCAGTCGTAACGCCACCGGCGGTACCACCGGTACCACCCGTTTTGTTGGTAGTTTTCGTTCCTGTGGAAACAGACACCGAACCGGAAGCCTGTTTTGGGGGGGAGAGGAAGGGAAAGAGAAAAGACAAACGCATGTAGAAAACTCCATCAAAGGTCAAACACAACAATGAGTCTGTATGTGTGTGTGTGCTGCGTGCGCGCTTGTTTAAAGGTTCTCGCGCCCCGCCGTCCCTCTACATGCGCGTGGGTTGGCAAAAATGTTTCGGTGAAAGTTGCCCTTGACCAAATATGTCTGCAATGTGCGCTATGGTTTGGAGCCTGTGTGTAAACGAGCCGCAAGCGCTCGCATGGATAGCAAAGCAAATAAAATTAGAAAATGCTTAGCCCAACAAGATGCGACGGAGGGTGTGGGTTGGTTGGTTGTGAAAATGTTATGCTAACGTTTCGATTTGGTGGTGTGGTGTGACCCCACGTTTCTCTTACCATTGCTGACGGGATGGGAAAAACTTGTTTCTAGCTTTTTCGGTGAGTTTTGCGCTTGAGGTTGGTTTGTGCACTCGCTTTTCTCCCGACACCACCGCAGCCTACTGCGTGTTGCGTTTGGTTACGCCTGACGGGGTCCTTTTTTCCACCGTTGCCTTGGTTTCGCCTCGCTTTTTCGGTTCGTTGGTTGCTGTAGGGATATCGCGTTGCCAACCACAATATTTGTTCCGACCAAAAACGGAAAAAAGGACCGACCCTCCTGACACAACGTTTCGTCTCGCACACGCACAGAAATACTTTCCCTACTAAAGGCACACAATAATGTTTGCACTATAGAAAAATACGACGTTGTTGTACTGATGGATGCACGGATGCGTTGGCAAACTGTTTCAAATTATCCTCTTTTGTGGTTTTTATTTCCGTTCTGTTAACCCCAGAGGAGGTGTGCGCCACTCGGCAAACCGACCGACGACCAGCTGTTGAGTTTTGGCACAAACGCAGCTCTGACTGGCGTATTATCGATTGCATGCACCGCTGCTGCCTGGAGCTGGGGAAAGTTCTCAGGGCGCAGCAGCAGGACCAGCCGATGCTGACGTTGATCGAACCGTTTTCGTGGGTGGTGGACCAATAAAAGCGGCTAATGTTGTTGCTGTTTTGTTCTTCAAACTGCTGCACACATCAACGCATACGGGAAGAATTCACTCGTCCCTGTTGCTAATGAAGCTGATGTTGCACAATGTACCGCCACTTGCGAAGGGAGTGCATTTGTGTAATGAATTGGGTGGGATGATTTTAAGGGCCGGATGCTTTGTTTTGCACAGAATAACCACGAATTCGCGAACTGGGACAGGGAAAACATACACGATACAACGTCGAGAGGAACGAGTTAAAACAACGTGCAGAAAATTTTTGACAGCTGCTGGTGTGTTTGTTTGGCATTTGTTGATTTTTTTTCAAAACAAAAAAAAGGAAGCCACCGAAAAGCCGAAGCGCGCCCGAAGCTGCTGTTCGAAAACCGTCTGAGCGTTTTCGAAAACTGTTCGAAATAGTGTGCGCTCGTTTTCGAACATGAGTTTCGAATGAAACGATGCTTTCGAATATGCTGAATAACATTCAAAAGGGCCGTTGGCAAGTATGTTTTTCGCCATCATTTCATGCCACATTTTTTAAGATTGTCGGAAATATATGCTGTTCCAGCAATACATATTTATTATTTGGGTTGTTTTATTTCCGTTACAGCTTACAACCAGCATCTATCCAGAGCTTTATGACAAGGGCAATCGGTTATCTCATTCGAGTGATACCAGCCAGGCGGACACCATGACTTCCGTTACAAGTTCCTCGTTGGACTCGGACGAGGTAGATCTCTCCGGTCTTGTTGAGTCCGTGGTCGACTCTGACGAGGAAGACATTGCCGAAAGTATAGATGTAAGTAGAGGCAAAGTGATATTTTTCTCTGTGACCGTGACAATTTAACTGAGATTTCCCTCGTCTATCTACAGAGTTTAAGTGTCCGGGACACGGTGCGCGAATGTCTGGAGAAGGATCCCACCGACCGGACGGTGGAGGACATCGAGATACTGCTCGAGTTCACGCAGAAGCTGAAAGCGTTCACCAACATGACGTTCGCGGTCCGGCGGGCGCTCTGCTCGGTGATGGTGTTTGCGGTCGTGGAGAAAGCCGGCACGGTCGTGATGAACGACGGCGAGGAGCTGGATTCGTGGAGCGTCCTCATCAATGGACACGTGGAAATCGAGCACGCGACGGGGGAGGTTGAATATCTGCACTACGGCGACAGTTTCGGGATTATGCCGACGATGGATAAGCTGTATCATCGGGGTGTGATGCGCACCAAGTGCGATGACTGTCAGTTTGTGTGCATCACGCAGACGGACTACTATCGAATACAGCACCAGGGCGAGGATAACATACGCAAGATCGAGGAGGACGGTCAGGTGGTGATGGTGACGGAGTTGCGGAACAGTACCGGGGAGAACGGTTCCCGCAAGGGTTACGTCGTGATACGCGGCACAGTGGAGCGGCTCATGCATCAGCTCGTCGAGGACACGACGCTGACGGATCCGAACTACGTTGAAGACTTCCTGCTCACGTTCCGCACGTTCATCAGCAATCCGATCGAAATCTCCAAACAGCTGCTGAAGTGGTTTAATGTCGACAATGGAGGCGCGGGCGAGGATGGAGCGGCCTCGAACGATCTAGTGGACGGCGCAACGGCCTCGATTCCATCGCATCATCCCGGTACGGGCGATAGCGTCCTGTGCGATCGCGTCACCCGCGTCGTGCTGCTCTGGGTGAACAATCACTTCACCGACTTCGACACCGACCCGCAGATGATGGAGTTTCTGGAGATATTCGAATCGGCGCTCGAGAAAAAGAACATGCTCGAGCAGCTGCGGCTGCTGCACGTGTACGCGCAGCACAATGCGCGAGAGAGAAACGTGACGCTAGCGCGCAGCGCACGCGATGAGGACCTTAACTTCCAGATTTCCGGCGGCCAGGGCGGCATCTTTATAACGCGCGTGGAACCGAAGACGAAGGCGTACGAGGCGGGCCTGAAGCGGGGCGACCAGATACTGGAGGTGAACGGGCAGAGCTTCGAGCACGTGACGTGCGCGCGTGCGCTGGAGATCCTGATGGGCACGACGCATCTCAGCATCACGGTCAAGAGCAATTTGTGGGCGTTCAAGGGCATGCTGTCGAGTGCGGACGGTGATTCGAGCAAGCTGAAAATCGACCTCAAGAAGGGCTTGCTCCGGGCGGACCTGCTCCAGTCACAAAAGTCGCTCGATCTGGTCGATAAGGTGGGCGGTGGGTTGCTTCCGACGCCCCAGTTTCTGATGCCGCTGCCGGTGCGCGACATTGAGTACGGGCGGAAAGACTCGGGCGTTTCGACGCCGTCCTCGGCGTCGTCCTCGTCGCAGATGAACAACAACAAGGGCGGAAGCTTTATGACGCTCGGTGGCAAGAAGCGCATACAGAAGGCGCTGATCAAGATGAACCTACTGCCAAAGAATAGCGTCTTCCAGGATGACAGCATCAACAACAACAACAACAACAACACTAGCAGCAGCAACAACAGCAGCGCGAGCAACAACGGCAACAGCAACAATGGCAGCACGTACGAGGGCGGCAGCGACCGATCGTCCGGGATCAGCGTAAACTTCTCCTCCCAGGCGTCCTCCATCTCGACCTCCTCGATCACGACGGCCGATTCGGACGAAACGCCACCGACCTCGACCTACCAGAGCAATCCGGATCTGCGCGAGAACCCCTGCACACCCGCCAAAGCGCAATCGACGGAGGCGATCATCTCGAATAAGGGCGGTGGCGGCGGCGGCACGCTCTACTACGAGGAGCTTCGGGCGAGCGATTTCCCGGAGCACATACTGAAGGTGTACAAGTCGGACCAGACGTGCAAGTATCTGCTCGTGCACAAGGAGACGACCGCCCACGAGGTGGTGATGCTGGCGCTGCAGGAGTTTGGCATACACGATCCGAGCTCGAACTTTTCGCTGTGCGAGGTGAGCGTGGGCGAGGGCGGCATGATCAAGCAGCGCCGGCTGCCGGACCAGCTGCAGAACCTGGCGGAGCGGATCGGGCTGAGCTCGCGGTACTACCTGAAGACGAACGGCATCACGGAGACGCTGGTGCCGGACGACGTGGCGCCGGAGCTGATACGCGAGAGTGCGGTACACTTTCTGCAGCTGAACGCGAACGAGCTGGCGATACAGCTGACGCTGCAGGACTTTAGCATATTCCGGCAGATCGAGTCGACCGAGTACGTGGACGATCTGTTCAACCTGAAGAGCCGGTACGGGAAGCCGATGCTGGTGCGGTTCGCCGAGCTGGTCAATCGGGAGATGTTCTGGGTGGTGACGGAGGTGTGCAGCGAGCACAACATGATGCGCCGGTGCAAGATCATCAAGCAGTTCATCAAGATCGCCCGGCACTGCAAGGAGTGCAAGAACTTCAACAGCCTGTTTGCGATCGTGAGCGGGCTTGGACATGCGGCCGTGAGCCGGCTGCGGCAGACGTGGGAGAAGCTGCCGTCCAAGTATCAGAAGCTGTTCAACGATCTGCAGGACCTGATGGATCCGTCGCGCAACATGTCGAAGTACCGGCAGCTGATACAGACGGAGCTGAACGCGCAGCAACCGGTCATTCCGTTCTACCCGGTGGTGAAGAAGGACCTGACGTTCATCCATCTCGGGAACGACACGAAGATTGAGAGTTTGATCAACTTCGAGAAGCTGCGCATGATATCGAAGGAAATTCGGACGCTGCTGCACATGTGCAACTCACCGTACGACATCCTCACCATGCTCGAGTACAAGTGCCAGCCGCCCAGCTCGGCGATGCTCGCGCTCAACCAGATGTCGGTGCCGTCCGGGAGCGGGAATCTGTTGCTCGCTCCGCAAGCGCCGCCACCACCGCCCCCCGTCACCTCCGTGGCGGCCGCGTTCGTGCACAGCCAGACGGTGAAGCGAAGGAAAAAGTCGACCGCCGCACCGAACCCGAAGAAAATGTTCGAGGAAGCGCAGATGGTGCGACGGGTGAAGGCGTACCTGAACAACATGAAGGTCATCACGGACGAGGACGAGCTGCACCGGCTGTCGCTGGAGTGCGAAGCGCAGGGCGGCACCACGCCCAACACGGTCCAGGTTCGCAAACGCTATCCCTCGCCGACGCTCTCGACCACCTCGAGCACGAGCTCGACGAGCGAAGGCAAGAAGGGAGCGCTCGGGCTGGGCATGAGCAGCCTCTCGATCGGTAGCGCCAGCAGCGGCAACAGTGGAGCACCCAAGTTCGGGGCCGCCTCGCCGCAGGCAGTCAAGAAGCTGCTCTCCCTGTCGGAACAAACGAAAACGCGCCCGCACCAACCGCGCCACCCGTCGGCGGGTTCGATTCTGCCGCCACCGCTCAACACCATCCATCACCATCACCTTCCGCATCACCATCTGAACCTGAACAGTGCCGGTGGCACGCTGTTTCACCACGCACATCCACCGACGACGTACATGCATGGTGCCGGTGGTGTTGGCATGGGTGGTGCGAGCGCCAGCATCACGCTAAGCCCATCCCAGTCGCCGGCCCACTGCTGTGGGACGACGGGTGGTGGGCCGGGTGTCGCAGCCACCGCCACCACTGCCGGCGTGATGGGACCACCGCAATATGCGCCACCGTCGTCCGGTGGTTTCGCGTCCGGTGCACCCGCCGGACTGTTGGCCAATCCACCGAACTACAATGCGACCATGTCGATGTACGCGAACGGTCGACCGGGGGCGGCGGTGCTGGCCAGCCGAATACTGGAGAGTTCTGTCGATGCACCTAGTCAAATACCGCCACCGATGGAACTGCCGCCGGAGAGTAGCTCCTTCCGGAGTCCACCGAACTATGGTACGTACCGAGTGTGGCTCTTTACAGTTGTGTAATCAACTACCTTATTGGCTTAAATACTATCCTTGATCCTTGCGATCAATCCTCTCAATTTAGAAACAGTTGAAAGTTGCGCCAAAAAGCGGTCACCTTTAAATGGTTTTATTTATTTTATGAAATCATTTAGTCGGACTTTGAGATCTGCACAAATATCTTAGAAGCTACAAACAAATAAAATAAAAACAATTCTAAAGCTGATACTCGCGGCCGAAATTATAAATGACTTTATTGACCAACGAAAGCGCACGGATCGAGCTAACACTTTCGCGCATCTTTTTTTTTCTCTTCCACCCCTTCACAGCTCAAACGGCACATCGAAGAATCGCGAGCAGCAGCAACAGCAGCGGTGGTGGAGGTGGCGGTAGCGTCGGCGGCAGCAACAACACCACCATTCCGCCACCGTACCCAACGCCGCACCAAAACTTTGGTAACTCCTCGCGCATCATCTCGGCCGTCGGTCTTTCGCCGATCACGCCGAACTTTATTGCACCGACCGTCAACGCTCTGTCGCCAATGTACACCGGCAACAGTGGTGGTGGTGGTGGCGGCTCATCTGGCGTCATTGTCGGTGGCGCTGGGGGTGGTGGTGTGTGTGCAAATTTACCCCCCGCCATCCCGGCCCGATTGCACGAGAGCAGTGGATTGGTGGATACGGCGCCACCGCCGCTTCCCCCACCAAGCATCGATCTGTCGGCGGAAAGCAGCTCCGTCACCGTGCTTAGCAGTGCCGCCTCTGGTGAGTTTTCTATGTGTCTTGTTTTTTTTTTTATTTCTCGTGACACATTAGACCACATTTTTATTTCCTCACATAGCCGTAGCAAAAAAAAAAAAAGAAGTTAGCAACCTTTTAGCATCTATTGTTACCGTTGTTTTACTGGAGTAGCTTATGTAGAACATTCTTTTCAACCATTTTCCATACCTATTTGTTGTTTTTGTTGTTGTTATTTATACATGTTAAAATTAAAACCTTTCTCTTGATCGCCATTTGTTTCTTCCCTCACTGTGCGCATGTTTCGATAGTTTCGATCTGTGTGGAACAATATTTTCGTGTGCGAACAAACGACTAGGGTTGGGATGTTTTTTTTTTATGTCAAAAGTGCGTTTGAGTTTGTTTTTTTTTGTTTATTTTTCGTCCAAGAGGTTTTCATCATTTTGCACGCGCGTTCGTATCACCATACACTTATGAGTTCCTTCTCGTGAGTACCCTTTTCGTCTTGACGTCTTAATCTTGTTGTGCATGATTGTTTTATGCGTTGCACTCATTACACATCCTCGCTGCGTTAAGCTATTTTGTTTTCGATTTCCGATGTTCAAACACACCTTGCATGGCACACTGTGTTGTGTGTTCTATCGTCGCGTGGCATGATGGAATGATACATACGACATCGTTCGATGTCATACGTTTCCACTGCGTCAAAGTGCGCGGCGCTGCGACACTGCTGAACGTTGAACCATTTCTTGCAGCCAAACAGCAGAAGCAGTTGGTGGACACGGTGGACGATACGGGCGACTCAGTTGAAACGGACTGTCTGGGTACGATTTCAACCGATGTGTAATGATGAACGCACAGTGAATTGACCATCTCCGCGATTGGAACCATCCCTGCGAAGCGTGTCCGAAGCACCGAACAACCAAATACGCACAAGCCAACACTCCCGCGTAGGAATATCGTTACTCGTGTTTGATGGAATCTATTGTTGTTGAAATTAACCACATTGATGTTAAAGAAAACTGAATGTTGCAAAAAAAAAAAGAAAAAACGATACACGGCACCCGTTGTGCACGATAAATCTACCAACTTTTGCAAGTTATACCCGTTCAAAATCGTTCGAAAATAAATGAAAGTATTGTGATCCCATCCATCCGGTTAACGAACTCAGCAGAGTATGTAGGAACTTCTTATGTTTTGTTAAAAAAAAGAAGACGCAATATCCTTTCATTCTACTAACCTATTCGAACCGATAGAAACAACATTATCGTTCGATTGTACGCTATTTTTTGATGAAATTTAGCTCTTTCGTCAGTGGTAGCGTGTGAGTTCACCTACTTTGGACAACCGCTACGCGTAACGAAACTGGTAGAACTTATTCTCGTCCCCGCCCTCGTGGGGGGACGGAATCTGCAAGTTATCTTAAAACCCTTTGTGCCCAAACAATGACAACATAAATGAACTAACTAATTTCCATCCCAAGACTGATGATAAAGCGAGCGTAAAAGAGCATATTTTATATTAATGGTAAAGGAAGCCCCCTACGGCACCGTTTATGGAGAGCGAGAGCATCTTAGTGTGGCCTGCATAACGCTCCTTTTGAAGGAATGGATGTACCAAAGACAGGGAAAGAGAGAGAGAGAGCGAGTGCGAGCTGAGCAAGAAAAGGTGGATAGCTGTTGGAATTAGTTTCCTTACTTCTCGTATTTACATACACGCAAAGTGGTACCTCTATGGATGCAGATAGATGTTAAAATGTTAAATGATAAAACGAAAAAAAATACAAAACAAACACAGGATCAAACATAATTGTTGACGTGAGCAATCACATTGATAGACACTAATATATATGTGCAGAAGATAGCATTTAGCACACGATCTGACCAATCTTAATCTAAGGTGCTCCCATATTTGCATCATCATTCCTGCTGAAGTGTGCGTAATAGGTTAGATTTTTTTTTCATTTTTTACTGGCTGTTATGCGCAATATATCATTTGCTTCTTGCAACGGTTCATATCACATAAACCTTGGGTTTCCTCATGCGAGCCGCTACTGGACATTTTCAGTGTTAGTTGTGAGTTCGTTTTAGCTTTGAATAGTTTGCGCCAGCGAGCATCGATGTTGTAGGTCGAGCAGAGGGTTTGCTTTGTCCCTAACGCGGTGGGGAAGGTAAAGGGAACAACCAGGAGAGAGTCCTTTGCTGGTAGCTAGTCTACACTTTATATACACTTCAACACGTTGAAGCACCCATCTATATAAATATATACACATGTGTGTTTGTATGTGACTATAAAAAAACCCAAAATGGTTTGTTGAACGTATAATTAGCAGAGCAAACGGACGGTTTATCGCTCCAGAAAGAGGAACCCAAGCAAGATATTTAACACACATGATAGATAAACCTCAGATAGACCGTACATGTCGGTACATCCAAAGGCGCACCCCACAGTGCATGTGCAACTTAAGCGTGTACGAATATTGATGTATTGAAGCAATGGGGAACGCTTAAGCGTGAGAAAGTAAACACGCCCTGACGATCGAATCGGCAACGCTTGGAAGGGGAGCGCTTGAACGGGTAGTGCATACTTTGAGGCGCGTTTGCGTTTAAGGATGCGAACCGATTGCCTACTAAATGCCGCCCGGTACAGGTGCAGTAAGGGATGTGATCATCTGGGACGGTGTAGCGAGAAAGGCTATTGTTGTTATACTGACTGAGACGCGTCCTCTCTAATCGAGCTACTTCTCTTTTCTATCAATATTATACGAAATATAAATTCATATATATATATATATATACCTCCTTGGAATGGAAAGACAGAGAACCCTCGGTTGCTAGGTGGCCACCGGAGAGGGAAAAGTACAGGAGCAAATGATCAAATTTATTACTCTATACACACCCGGCGGGGAGCCGACGGTCTCTTCTTTCTA
>JXXA01003740.1:0-23588 GCA_000956255.1 Anopheles punctulatus | reverse complement strand
AGTTTCTCTACCCACATCCCTCTCGTGTACGACGATTGAAAGATTTTAGTTTCGATAGAAGTGACAACAATCAGATCAAACAAGAAAGATGCCATACATCGCTAATTAGTCCCAATCCATTTGCTAATTTATTGAGCACTGAAAGAAGCCAAGAGAAGCACTGCGCCATAAACCTTACTGCGTTTCGTGCTTGCTCCGCGAATGGTGGTGGTGATGGTGGATTTATTAAGCCTACAAAAAGCTGATCATCACGAACCGATTACTGGCCCTGTTCTTTATCGTAAGCACGAGCGCACGGGAAAGATACTCGTTTGATGACGTCTCTACCCGTGTGCGCCATTCCGCACACGATGATTGACGGCGAAAAAACATTTCCTATCCAATGTCACTCCCGGCTGCGTGGTCGCGTAATTGTAAGTCGTTATCAGTGACCTCGGGACACCCGTGAGGCGCGGCATTTGTACGCACGAGCATTCGTTCTATTTTAACCAGGGCGTCGTGCGTTACCGAAAAACTTACCACTTTTGGGACACTACAAAAGCGGCAAAAATAGCCAAACCAGAGCACCAATGAAACAAAAGCGCTACTTCCATGCCATCCCGCGTTTTGAGCCGCGTCTGGCGTTATGTCACGTGTGCGTTTTCCTTAGCTAATCTGTCCCCAAATTTGGAGCATTGCGTCCCCTACATTGCGCGTACGAAGGTTTGACCGGTTCCATTCTTTTGGACTATTTTTAGAGAAAGAGGTTAAGTAAGCAATGTCCTTGGCTGTCCCTCCCGCATCAAGAACCTCCGCGCTAAGGAAACGATCATTCAACTCGCATCGTTCGGGTTGCGAAAAGTAATAAAAATAGACCGGGGCCACATAAATGTTCCGCCCCGAAACAAGTCAACAATGGTGCAGATGGGTCCTAGGGCGCTGTACATCAATAACACTCATCGAAAAATATTATTCGAAAACAATGCGATAACCCACGGGATGGGTCACATCGCTGCGGGCAAGATTTCCATCCCGGGAAGAAGATGATGCACGACTAAATCAAACCATTTGCGAAGAAAGCTCACCCCACGAACCCCAAATTGGGATTCTACACCCGGATGGCGGATGTGACCGTACGCCTCATTCTGATCTTCAAACGATCGAACGATCGCATCGACGCAAGCGACAGAATGAGTTCAATTTAATTAGATTAATTCCCATTTACAACGACTGCGTTCAGGCACACGCTGCTGAACTACTGGCGCTGCTGCCGAACTTCTGCGGAGCTCGCTGCTTTATTGGTGTCACACTTTCAATTAATTGTAACAAACAATACGGTGGGAGGCACGGCATTCCATACCAAGCCCACACGGGGGGCCCGATGGTGCCCGGGTCCGTCACTGGAGCAATCTATTTTGATTGACCCATTGGCGGACCCACTTAATTGTTCACAACGCGAAGCGCGGGTCGTAGTAAACATTTTCTTTTTCACCCCGTAGCAACCCTCATTCTAGAAAGTTCTCCACAGTGCATGGATTTTACAGGGCACGGAAAAGAAAGTCTAGGGCGTTCAGGAGGCCCCATTTTGTGAGGGATTATTTATGCAAAGGTTGCGTGGGCAGACGAGTCCGTCGGACGTACAGTGACTTGAGACGTGTCTCATTCGCCCAACTTACCTGCTATGCCGGTCGACATCGCTCACAAACCACGAAACTGGTCGATCAGAGGAACCACAGATTGATTGGACTGGAAATAAAAGACAACAAAAAAACACTCTCATCATCATGCTTGTAAAAGGCGGCAACTCGCTTAAGCTGTGGGAAATTACGGGAGTCATATTTTTTCCACTCCAAAGAGGGCTGGGCCGTTTGGGTGTGGAGTGAGTAAAATCTCTGCCAAATTAACACTTCTTCACCGACTACTACGTTAATTGCCAACGCACCTTGTTCAGCCAATATTGACGTAAGCATTTCTCAAACTATAAGACACTTTTTGGTGTGTACACAAAAACGTGCGTCCCTTTCAATCGTGCACATTCCTGTGTGGAGAGGATCGATAGAGTGATAAAAAATAAGTTTACAGTGTATCGAACGTCTCACTGTGGGCGCCCGGCAGCGCCAGCCACCACCATTAAACGGGGTTCGGCTTCATGTGTGCGTGTGTGCTTCTATTCTGCTTCTTTCCGGTTTTGAAGCAGGAAAACGTGCGAAAGCCAGACGCCATAGCCATGCCCCTTCCCCCTTTCCCCCCTCGGTCCACATGCCTACATAGGCGTTTTTTGAATAGACGTTTCGTTCACATCTCGTGCCTTCTTGTATAATTTATGCAGAATTACCCGAAAAACGTGCTAACAGATCGGCCATAAATGGCCCACTCGAGGGTAGTTAAAACATTGGACACAACCATGGGCCACTTTTGTGCGATTTTTATAACCTTCCCGAAACTGTTTGTCGGCAGTATGGGGTCGTCGTGATTCAAAGTCGATCGCGACCTCGTGGTGGATCTGATGCAGAACCACTTCCTCTTCAAGGTCAACGTCTCGCGTTCGGCCGGAGGCGTGGTGATCGTGTTGTTCAGCGCAGCCAACTTTAAGCAGTGCAATCATCACTTTAACTGCGCACCGCAACAAGACGAAGAGAAACGGAGAATTCTTCCCAACCGGTTATGGTCGAAGGAGAGCGTCTCGAATGTGCACAAGTGGTATTCCCGAACACATGTCCTTGTGCCGATCCTGTGTGTCACCTTGCAAACTCGCCAAACGATCCAAGAGTCACCTATTTTTTGCCGTTTTTTTTTGTACGCGCTTACGTGTTTGGCAACGGTGTGGAACTGCACGGAGGGGGGTAGGGCAAAAAACGGCGCCTCATCGAAGTTACCTCATCGCAGTAGCGTCGTAATGAGATATCTTAACACCGAAGCCTTTTGAAATCCCAGAACGAAGAAGCCGGCCCGTTGCGGCTCCTCGCGTGTCACTCCGTTCATCGGACCTGACCTGCCGACATAAGCCGCCCTGCATACGTGTCAATGGTGGCCACATACAATCTTTTATGTTTGGCAGCAGCGTCGTGCAAGCCGAGACGAGACGCGATGTACACTCATTGTTTGCGCTTTCGTCTCGTCGCGCCACGCTATCTCGAGGCACGCGGAGGAGAAGCTTTCGCACTGACTCCTATATTTAGCGCACCGGCTGGTGTGTACGCGTGATTAAAAGCCTGACGAAATATTTACATTCCTCCACCACGCTCGCCTTAGGATTTTATCTTCGCGGACAAAGGCGCTGCACTGGAATGCTCTCATTCTCCTGGCGACTCGATCCTAGTTCTTGGTGGCTGGATCAAACTAGATTTTGCGCGAAGTTTGCGACGAACTGGTTTGGCTTGTTTGTTGTGTGCGGCAACATCCGTCACAGCTCTATAACTAAGCAGTGCCGGCAGTGGTGACGATAGGGGGTTATGGCGTAGGTTAGGTTTCAGCCACTAATCGGGACTATTTGCGACGCACAGGCGACGATATCAACAACAATCCTAGGTGAGGCAGATGATTGCGCATGATTGTCGCCGGGCAGTTTGGAATGAGCTTCGTCATTAAATGCGGCGTTCCATCTTCGCTAATGCCCAGAACAGCATCGGCTGCCAGCTGTTTGTCGGCTGTTTGCCCTTTTTGCCTCCATCCCATTGCAACAGCTGCACACAGCAGGGCTTTCCGCTCCGTCTGCACTCTTTTCCCTCGCGCAACCACAGCCCGGCGCACTTTCGTTTCTACGGCAACCTTCACTAACGAATGTCGGCCTTAATTTTCGGGGTAGACAGAAATATCACAGAGATTTTTCTTCTTCTTCCTTGTCGGCGGTATGTGTGCTGAACGGAATGAAGAATCGTTGCACACGCATCGACAGAGTTGTAGGCGAACGGAGGGTTAGGTTAGTAACATTGCAATTTCGAACTACCACCAACTACAGTCACCGAACGGCGTACCGCACACACATGCACACATTTTACACCACCCGGGTTTTTGATGAATTATTCAACTTTCTCGACTCCCCGTGCGCATTGTTAATTTGATCACACCGAAAATGCATCGCACCCAAAGCGGCGGCCGCGTTGTCAACTGTGGTGATCGTCCGTGGGTCACGCATATTTTAGCTACCATAGCAACCGCCGGGAAAGCACCGCAATTCCATTTTCCAATCACCGTGTACCATGTCTACAAATTCACTCAAGTGCTTCGAAACTTACCGCACACAACCGGCAGACCGGGAGACAGAGCCACACAAAACAGAACCGATCGGGTCGAGAGCAAAAAACGTAACTGAGCGAAAACGCGGCGCTCCGTGTACAATAGACGCGCGGCGAGCATATGCTCTACAGCATACGAGAAATATATATATTCCTTGACAACTCGTCTGCCCAACGTCACGCGGTGCGAGCGAGAGAAACGATCACTATCGCCGTTACGCTCTCGCCTTCCAATGCAACCGCGCAGGCAAAGGTTCAAACCTATATCTGACGCGTATTTTCACACTTTTGCGATTCGAAACATCACTGTAGTGGTTTTTACTCAAAAGACAATAAAGCAATTGGCAATTGGATGTTGTTTGTCTGGTGGTTTATGTGTTAGAGGGGGGAGGGGGTGTATTGTGAAATAACGTCGTGGCACTGTCGTGACGTGCAGCCTACATGTACAGATTCAAAGGCGTTTCCTCTCGCTTCCGTTCCATGTCCATTCGCAGCCAAACCCCGGCAGTCCAATATCGTCACGACAAAAGCATGTGAGTTGGCGGAAAGCACGTGATTGTTCCCAATATCCGTTGCGTGAATCATGTTGACCAGTTGCGATCGCTGGCGCTAAAACGTGCTGCGCACTGGTTAATTTGTCAGCAAATTTTGAACACATAGCATGTTGTGTTAATTTTTTTTTTAACGATTAGACCACACCGGCACATACTCCCGCAACGTGTAATACGAGATCGTGATTTTCATTTTTAGAATATCTAGAAGAACGCAAACCTTCATTGGATGTGGTAGTTATGGCACAGTACTTCGTCGTTCGCGATATGGTTAAGCGTTTAATCTAAATTTAAAGCACTAACTCATAGGCAGTATCGGCATCGCTCCATTGGCGGCTCTAACATCAATTCATGTGTGCGGAACAGCAAGTACGCACACACACTCCAGCTCAATCTGCTTCACGATATCTGGAAATACGAAACATGCTGAAGTTCAAGGTCATGAGATCTGGAATAGAAGTCCATTAAATCTGCACTGTTTTTTTTACAGATGGCGTGTCTGGAACAATTATATTGCCAAACCAATGGCAGGTGGTAGGTAAAGCAAAAAATGTACAAATAGTCTCATTATATTTATCTTTTTTTCGTCACGCCAACATAAATATAATGAGATTCTTCATATGTGGGTTGAAACAGTGTTCTAGTAGTAGGGTGCTTAATTTTTCGAACACTTTACCAGGAAATAAATTAAAGCACAATGTTTACATGTAAAATACTTTACAACTAAATATTGTAACGGTCGATGTCGGAGATTTCAAACTCAAAATGGACAATCAAGGTTCATACCATAGACAATTCGTTCAGAACGACTTGATTACGCCGGTTTCATTTTTGATACGATCACATGATTGGTTTAATTTAAAAAATAAACTTCCATAAAATCTTACAGTTTATACGTTTTTCTTTCTGAATCGGAGATTCTTTATGTTGAAAACTGTCAAATTAACCAATGCATCAAATAACCCATAGTTATTTGACGATCATTCTGTCAAATTTCCTTCACGTTGTGTTTGACAGTTTTCGTTTATCAGCACGTTTCATTGAAAAAAGCCGAAAAATATTACTGTTTCCAAAGACGTTTTATGTGCACGATTGTGGAAATGGGATTTCTGTGAAGCAGCGTACGAAATTATATAATCACGACTAGTAGGCGACCGGAAAAACAAACCTCGCTTGCTTGACTACGGAGGGTTTGTTTGTCGAATCCCTTCCAGCTCTCGTACGATCTTATTGTCTGTATGTTGGGATAAAAACCGAAAGGTAAGACGGTACGGAAAAGTTCAAGATAGCGATCAATAAACCGCGAAGTGTCACGGTTTGTGCCAATTTTCTCAGAACGGTGCAAATAAGACTCAGTTGTTTCTGGCGCATAAAATTGTTTCTAAAATGCATACACCCATGCGGCACCGTTTTCCCTCAAAATCACTCGGTTGCATGTAGGCAGCGTGTCGTAATCGTACCAGAGAAGGCCGCGATAAGCAATGAAAAGGGCTAACGTTTTTTTCCACCCCTTCCTCTCGCGTTCCAGAGTTAGTGTAGCATAAGGCGATGACGACAGGTAGCACGGGATCTACATTCCCCAAATGGCAGCTGGCTCTATTGATCGGGGCGCCGGTGGCCATCGGCCTCGGCTATCTGTACTGGCGCAAATCCGCCGACCAGGGTGGCGACAAGCTGACGAAGAAAAAGTTGGCCGACCTCAAGGACAAAACCATCTCGCTGGACGGTGATTCTTCCGAGACGAATAAACAGCAGCAGGACGCGAAACCGTTGACCGGTCGCGAGCTGGCCCAGCAACACAAAAACAAAGGCAATGCACACTTCCGGGTGGGGAAATATGACCTGGCGATCAGTGAGTACGATGCGGCGATCGAACACTGCCCGACGTACGAGGCAACGGATCGCGCTACGTACTACCAGAACCGGGCGGCCGCATTTGAGCAGCTGCAGAATTGGTCGGCGGTCATAAAGGACTGCACAAACGCGATCGAGTGCAATCCCTCGTATACGAAGGCACTGGTTCGCCGCGCCAAAGCGTACGAGCAGCAGCATGATCTGCCCAAAGCGCTCGAGGATATCACGGCCGCCTGCATCGTCGATCGGTTTCAGAACAAAACGACGCTGGTGACGGCGGACCGCATTCTGCGTGAGCTGGGCCAACAGCACGGTAAGGAAGCGATGAGCGAAAAAAAAGAGATCTATCCCTCGAAGCAGTTCCTGCGAAGCTACTTCAGTTCGTTCAATAACGATCCAATTCGGAAGCTGGTCGTCGCCAGCTCCGAACCGAAGGGTTTTATCAAGGCTAAGTTGATGTTCGACAAGGGCGAGTACGAGGGAATCGTAGCAGCCTGCACGGAAGAAATTGAATCGAGCGAATCGGAATCGGAGTACAAGCTGGAGGCACTGCTGCTGCGCGGTACGTTCTACAATCTGATTGCCAATTATGACGCGGCCAAACAGGACCTGGACGCAGTCATCGACCTGGAGACGGCCGATAAGCGGCTGCGCTCGAATGCCCTCATCAAGCGTGCCTCGCTGGCCATGCAAACAGAGCCGGAATCGCCCGGCGAGTGTTTCAAATACTTCACCAAGGCGGAAGAGGTCGACGCCACAAACGGAGATATCTTTCACCATCGCGGCCAGGTGTACATTCTGATGGATCGTATGGATGATGCGATCGCGGACTTCGACCGAGCGTACAAACTTTGCCCAACCTCCGGTATCATTGCCACGCACCTCTGCTACGCCTCGTACCGCATGGCGGCCCAGAACCGAAAGGACGAGTCGGCAATCGCGCAGATCAAGAAACGCTTCAACGAAATCGTCGAGCAGTACGCGGACTGTGTCGAGTGTTACAGCATTCTGGCGCAGGTGCTGACGGAGGAGCAGATGTTTGACGAAGCGGACAGCTGCTTCGTGAAGGCGGTGGCTGTGGAACCGGATAACGCACAGATCTACGTGCATCGCGGGCTGCTGCAGCTGCAGTGGAAGGGCGACATCGACGAGGGCGTGAAGCTGATCAAGAAAGCAATCCAGATCGATGGCAAGTGTGAGTTTGCGTACGAAACGCTCGGTACGATCGAGGTGCAGCGGGGCAATCTGGTCGAGGCGATCAAACTGTTCGAAACCGCGATCGATCTGTCCCGAACCGAGATGAGCTTGGTGCATCTGTTCTCGCTGAAGGATGCGGCAGTCGCACAGCTAAACGTGGCCAAAAACATGGGCTTGAGTATTAACAGCTTTCAGCCGAACTTCTAAGCACCGTCTTCTGGGTGAAAAAAGGTAACAAAACCAAGGTAACGTTAGTTCAAAGTTCCACGGCATTTAAAGAGAGAAACGAACAGAGCAGTAGCAGCATAGCCTTAGCTTCGTTCCATTGATTTCGTTTTTTTTTGCGCTCCGTCACGTGTGTTTATGTGGGATAAGGGAAGATCCCTCAAGATTCCAGCTCCCATAGATAATTTATCGTATCGTAACGCCGCCACCTACACTAACCTACGGTTATGCTGATTTTCGTTTCGGTTTGTGCAGTTCCTTAACGTTTCCGTGTCACCCCTTCGTTTCCCGAAATTATGCTTAGTAGTTGTGTAACAATCGAATAAACAATCCGGGAAACTAATTTAAGTCACACATAATCATTACGTGAAATGTGTATTTCATCTCCAAATGGAAAGAAATCTTTGTCCCTCTGCCATCATTCCACCTTTTCAACCGTTTATATAAAAAAACATAAAGATGAAAGTGTTTAAGTACTAGATAAATGGGTTTCTCTTTATTATCCATTGTTTTGTTTCCTTTAGAATACATTGGGTGTTGGGATAAGTTAAATGTATAGCTAACTTGTTGTTGCTTTTTTTCTCGCATTATAGCGCGTGCTGTTTATTGCCGAAACCATGCGAAAGTGTTCTTTTTTCCTCCATTTTCATTCGTTAGTTGCTTCTGTGTTAAAAACTATCGCCCACTGCCTACTTCGCGTTCACTAACCATCAGGTTCAATCTATCTTCCTCATGCAGTTTTCTCGCAGTAACAAAAACCAAAAAAAAACAAAAAATAATATCAAATATAACCGTGTATAAATAAATAAATAAAAGAAATTAAACAAGCGCGAGCGTATGTGTATGCGTGTGTTTGAGAACGAAAATGAAATAATTCCATATGCTCTCTCTAAATCCGTTCACATCCTTATGAGGGACGACGCGGCGAAGGAAAACAAAATAATAACAAAAAAATAACACAATACTCGTCGCAGATGCGTGAGTTTGTATGAGATGCAAACGAAAAGTATGACAGTATGGACTGTGTGAGTAGAGGAGAACGAAATCAACTGTTCCCCATTTCCGCTTGACCAAGACTAGACAGTTGTGTTAATACGTTACATTAATCTTTTGCTTTCCTTCCTCTGGTTAATCTTTTCGATTACATTTATCGTCCCTACATCGTGTCGTAGAGGCTCCTTCCTGCTGGAGGATAAATAAGGGTAAATTAGTATCAGTACCACGTATCGTCGCATCATTGCGATGTATCACGGTTTTGTTTGCCTCCTGCTGACCTGCATGCGCCGTTCTGCGCGCAGTTACGTTTTATTTTTGGTACATAAAACCACAATTTCGAAAATATCACTTTCATGTGCCTGTTTCCTTGTCCTAGTTTCGTTTACCGGACCCATCGCAAATTGCATCGGTGGTCAGCCTCATTGTGACAAAGGTACCGCGCGAAAGTGCGGATTCCTGCCATGAAATTCGTAATCAACTTCTTACTTCGCGCACAAAACAAGCCAACAAAAATAATATATTCTAACGATCGAATGCCTTTACCGTCTCCCCATGGCAGACAGATATTCAGGCACAATTATACGATCATATATACGCGATTAATAACTTATCTTGCAAGTAATATAAAAATGGTTAATCTCTTTGACGTTAATAGAGGATTGGAGTTAATAATTATGCACAACTAGCAGCTAAATGAAAATCGCTTTGATTGGACGTAACGCGAAACGAAATGAGTGCATGAGCTAAGGCTAAACGAGCGAGTGTGTGTGTGTTGGTTAGGCGTTTTCCGAATATAAGATTACGACACCACAAAAGGAATAAAAAATCTAAAAAAAACATTCTCGTTGAATTGTCTGGATGAATACACGGAAGAAAATCACCATCATCTGGCGTCTTTGGCTAATTTCCTAGCCAGCGGTCTTTTCCATCTGTGTGGCGACGAATCCAACGCTGTCCTCGACGCTTCCTACCGTCACGCCATCACTGTTAGATTGCTCGCCGTCACCCCCGTCTTGGAGGTTCGCACCTTGCTGCATGCTACCGTCCTTTGCTGCCTGCTTTTTCATTTCCAGATACAGGTCACCGTTAAAACGATTCTTTTGATCTTCGATATCCTTTGGGAAATAAAATTTAAATCATAATAAAATGGAAACGAAAGATAAAAAGAAACAGATCTCTTTCCCTTCTGGCCACTCTTACCCAAAATTAGTAACAATAAAAAAGCAAACAATGAGAGCAACATGTTTTAGTTCTAAGTGCAAATATAGCCGCTCCTAAATGCACCCATGGAATGGAAGCCGATTTCGTTATTTTAATCACATTTTAGTGCGCTGATTGTATCAACGGTGAGGTAACTTGATCGTTTCTAAGGCATGCTTTCGTAAGGCTGCTTTCCAGCTGCTCCGCACTAGTCGCTGGTCGATTTGTATCGTATCAAAAATCTCCCCGGAACGTTCCTATTAGCAATATTCGATGAGCTTAGGTTAGTGGATGAGGAGTATCGCTGGTTAAGGATGCTGTTAGAGTGATGTTTCGATGGGTAAACAGGTACGTGGTGATGATATTGGTGTTTGGCGTGAAGCAGCATCACTCCGGACGCCATGTCGAAGCTGCTTAACGACAGCGCAGAATTACGCTGAAGGGGATTTCGGGTGAGGTAGTAATTTCTACGGCTGCTGCTAGTACTAATGGCGTTATTGTTTCCATCGTACGAAAGCTGACTGTTACCAGTGGAAGTTATCGCGTGAACGACGGAAGCACTTTCAGCTGAACTGGTTTTAGTATCAGTTTTAACCATTTCCTTCACCTCAGCACCATCACCAGTGTTAGTTGTAGGAATAGTAGTAGTAGCGATGGTATTAGCTCTTCTTACCTTATTTTTTACCAAATAAGGAAGAGTTTCACATATACGCTTCCAGTCTGCAGGCAAATCCCACGAATACGGTGACTTGGAGTAGTAAATCAGCCGTTCATATTCGATTCTTTTCACTGGTAAGAAACACAACAGAATTAGTTTGCGCCCGGCATTCATCCAGCACCCTCAACCAGGGACGTTCTTTAGCTTTTAATCACTCCCCCCCCACCTCCTGCTTACCCTGGTTTGAATCCGCCTTGACGGCCACGGCAGCAGCCTCCTTCAGCCCATCGCCCGCGCTATCCTTGCGCGAAAAATGGCTTCGACGAGACCGGCTCAGACCATTGTTGTTGCTGCTGCTGCTGTTGGCTGAGGCTAGGTTACTGCCGCTGGCATTGGTGATGAGTTCGTTCGGCTTGTAGCCTCCGGCACCGGCCTCAACGATAAACACTTCATCGTCCATATCGATGCTGTTGGCTACCTCGCCCACGGCGGCACCCATATTGTTCAACCCGACGCCACTGTCCACGAACGGGGTGCCGGTGATCAGCGAATGCTGGCCAGGCATGGCACCGACCGGCGAGGACAGCGAGTTGGGCAGATCAAAGCTCGAGCACATGTCCACCGAGGCGAGAAATTCGTTGCTGCTGAAGTAATCGTCCAGCACCAGTTTGGCAACCTGCAAGATGGGATAGATGTGTTAAACGAATATTGATGCTTCTCAAACAGCTCAATCCCGGTCACTATACCTTCACCAGTTCCAAACAGTCGCCAGTGATTTTCAGATTGTGTTGCCCCACGTTCACCGTGTACTTGTACTCGCCCAGCGACGCATCGTTGGTGGAGAAGCTGTGCAGCAACAGGCCACCGTTGCCGGTGCTGTTTCGCTGACCACTGTTCTGCGAGCCGTTCCGGGTTAGCTTCGGGTGCGTGTAGGACGGTGGCGTTTGTGCGTAGCCACTGAGATTCAGGCTAAGCGGACCGCCCGTGGCCGATGCCGCCACGGATTGTGCACCCGACATGAAGGGCCCTCCGTTGTTGGCCGCCATCTCGGCCATGGCATTACGCGCCGCTGCATTCGATCCTGACTCCTTTCTCGGAACCGTTTCATCCGAAGCGGATGACGCTAGAGAACTGCAGGATCCATCCTGGGAATTGTCCAAACGCACCGGTGACGCGTTGCGGCGAATGGTGTCTTCAATCAACTGCTTTGCGTAGCTGAATTAGCGGGAGAAAACAAAATGTAATCCAATAGCTGATCGAGCATACATCCCACCGAACTTACTTGATCTTTTCCTCATTGGGACCTGTGATTTGCACCAGTCTTTCCTTCGCACCGGTTGCGACTGAAACGGTCACTCAACAAGAATAAAATTAGTACTGGGCTTCGTTGCCATGGGAGATACACAGCAACACGAAAAAAAGAAGCGGCGAGATTATAAACACGGAAAGCTTTAGAGCAGGCGTGCTTTTATAATGTTTATTACAAGTGACAGTTGAAGATGAACTCTTGGTTAAAAAAAAAATGCGCTTCTCACAGAAGGATTTGATGTTAATTGTGGAATCTTGGTTCAGTGGCTAACAATAGTAAATACATATAAAACCAAACCATTAGCAAGTTAAATGATAATGCGCATACACACTCACATATATAAACACACATCAAATGCAATGTACACTCGGAGCAGTTGTTGTTGGTGGGTGAAAGAAAATGGTGGCGGTTTTTAGCATGTTTCTTAAGGGTGCAACTGGCGTTCAAACTGCACTACGTGCAACTGCCGTAGTTCAGAACGGTGGGTAAGAGTGCGGTATGTGTTGTTAGGTTTTGCGGTAAAGGCCTTGGTTTGGTGTTTACCTCTTTGGAACGAAATAACAGTTTCCGACAGTTCTTCAATCATATGAACTCTACGTCCCTTGATTCCCATTACTACGCAACGGAACGGATGGTTGTAGTGTCCGTGCCGGAATAAACGGAATAAACGAACAAACGAAGTCATTGGCAAGTGGTGGAAGGTTCAACGTGTCTCTTCTCTTTCTCTCTTTCGACTCATAACTTACCTTTTCCCGAATCAGCATTGCGAATGACAATCTCGTCCTTGCAGTACGTTTTGCCGGGTATTTTCGTTGGCTTGGGGAACTTGCCCGAGGTGCGTATCAGCTCACCCGGTCCAAGCGCGGGCACAGCCTGACCCATGGGCGGGGAGGATCCCAGCAGGTTCGGATCGGCCAAAATGTCGGGCTTATAATAGAGATTACAAAAAAAAAAATTAATCATATACCGCGAATTTGTACTTTAAGTCACCATCTTACTTACCTCCACATTTGTAGCCTTGTGTTTGTAGTAGGTGTTAGCACCATCAGAAACCTGCCAGGATTTGGCGCGCAGCTCTATTAACTGTAATAGATTCAATCGCGTCATGATATTCAGCCGTTCGTCCTGTGACGCATTGCGAAAAATGACCAGCGCCCGGTCGAGCGTATCCTTCGACACGTTCTCCAGCTGCGGTCCGTGCAGTCGCAAATTTGCCAGCAGAGCATTTACACCATCCGCATTGTTGAGACCGTTGGCGAGACTGCTGGCCACACTCTCCGTCAGCGTGATGAGCTCCTCCACTGCGTTGAAAGACGATTCATCATTAAACGATCAGTTCGCTCGTTTGATCCTACGCGACAGGGCGGCTCTTACCTGATTGGACCTCATAGACGGGCAGATGGACGTGCGATTGCTTTAGAGTTGATTTGAGTGGACGAGGCGGTTCTAGGTTCTTCACGGCGCGGCCCATCTGCGACATGTTGGTGCGGCGATTGAGCTGCTCGTGCACGTGAAAACGGACTGGAACTGTCCGCAAATTGCTTACCGAACGCACTGAACCGTGTGCGAAGGAGAGTACTCGCGGCAACTTCGCGCGAAGTTGCTATCGATTTTCCACCTCTCCTCCAATCGTCGCCTTGCTGCTGCTTGTACGGACGCGCGCGTGTTACGAAAAAAAAACGGAAAGCACGTTTCGAAAGTACACGGCGGGTGCCTGCTTGGATGCGACGACACGGCTCTAAATAAATGGTAACGCAATTTCCTTCGGGGGTTAACTTTTCTCGTTTACACCTCCCACGAGCGCGTAGCGGACAGAAAATAAAAACGTATAAAGGAAAGATAAAACTACCACACGTCCGGTGGTGTGTGCGTTGAGTGGAATATTATGGTCGAACAAAACAAAAATATAAACGACGAATTGATCGCTGCTGCTTGCCCTCCTCCCCTGCAACGAAAAGAAAACGGTCGATAAATACATACATATGCTTTGCCTACGCTGGTCTGTCGTTTGTGCGGAACTAAATCTAATAAGTGAGCCTTCCACTCCATGGCTCAGCCAGTAATCAGTCACGAGGGCTTCTTACTACGTTCTAGGGATTCTGTATTCCTTCGCCAACAAAAAATATCTTTTGAAATTTTACACAATGTACACAATGTTCAAATGCCCAATGAGCCATTTTCGCTACGATGGTCGAACATCGCACGAAACGATTTTTTCTCACATTGGAGTATTTATGATTGCTAAACACATTTCGATCATTAATATTCACGGATGCACCCCATCGTCGTGTGCAAGAGCGCGCTGGCTGCTGTGGTTGAAAAATATATTTTTGTACACACATGCACATTACGTTAATTGTCAAAACTGCTGACGACAGCGAAAACAAGCAGGACACCTTTTGATCTCCGGCCACTGCCCTGTTGCTGACAAATGCTTTCTAATCACACGCGGAATTAACGAAAGTCTCTGATTTCAGTCGCCAATGCAACGACGATGCGCCACGCGAGGGAAAACGTTTCACAAATTCCAGATCTTCTAAACTGATCGTCTTTCGCACATTCTTCACTCCTCCTCCACCGACCGACCGACCGACCGATGATCTTTTGTGTTGCCACCAGCAGACAAGATCGTGCTCGTGCAACCTGTTTCGAAGCTTTGTTTGATGACTCTTCACGCAGATCGGCTCGATTTACGATGCATTTCCACTTTCTGCGTGCCAGATTTTCTTATTTTGCTAATAATTACGCATTTTTCCCACACGATCCGTACCTTTTCGTTCCCGAAACACTTTCCAAACCCGAACAGTGGTAGAAACTCGGAAACTGTCACAGTAGCTGTCAGTGCGCATCGGCCAGACAATTCCGCTTTAACCCTATTGCTGATAACAAAGATTACGTTTGGAACTGATTTCAAAAATGAATTACTTTGCAAAGGATTTGTTCAATTAAATCTTGGGAACTAAAATAAATTAATCGTTCTTGTTACACTCATGATTCTGATACTGATCCCTTCGATCCGATATAACTTTCAAAATGAAATATAGACAACTTGATCTTGCCCAACAGATTCTGTTCCATAATCCCATCTAGACCGTTTTCCTCGAATAGTTTAAGCCTGTAAGAGAGCATATAGAAAATTTGTGTGCACTGAAAGACGGTTGATATGCGGATGATACCCGGAATATGGTGGAATTCTTTCTTTGCCCTTTAAAACTCAGCACTACAACAATGCTCACTGCTGCACTTCTAACAAATATATTTGACCTGAAACAAATTCACTTAATTTACACGTGTAATTCACTTGCTTCACATTCAATAATGACTCGATGGTAGTATTTTTTTAAAAAAGAATCAACCAAATGTGCTATTGCCTAGTGTTCGTTTTTTGCAACTCTGCAACCTCCGTTCGTTCAGCCTTTGTTCAGCGATCGACCGATTTTGTTTGGTGTAGACATGTTACGCATCTCGATTCTGCAAATAGTTATTGATACGGTAAGGTGAGACTGATAAGCTACTTGCTCTTGGCTAGTGTAGGGTAATATTTACCTAATGTCCTGAGGTAAGCTGGAAGTGTCGAGCTTGTACTCCAAAACTTTTATGATGGCCAAAGTGCACAGGCTTGGTTGAAAATCAAGCACGTGTGTGTCGCTGTAGTCGAATGATGAAGGGTCAGCGTTTATCGTTGGGCTGATTGGGGGGATTCAAAAGAGCACACGTTAGTACGTCTTATTCACTGGTAAGAATAAATTAATGTAACATACCACGTGCCACCGAACAGATACATTCGTTTGCCAATTACCAAGCAGGACTGTCGTCGTCGAGCGCGTGGTGCCTGGCCTAGTGGCGTTACCAGACGCCAAACATTTTGCTCAGGATCGAAACAGTAGAGATCATTGAAATGTTTGTCTAGATTGCCGTTGTATCCCGCAAAGATGTATATTTTGTTGTTATAGGTAACTGAAAAGGACGTGGAAAGGTGGTGTAAAACATATCTAGTAGCGCTATAGGAAAATGAGTTCCTTACATGCAGAATGACTCCTACGCCCGACCGGAATTTCACCCGTTGTTTTAGGTGTGTGCCAGCGATCCGTTCTCAGGTCCAGATACTTAATGTTTGGACAGTAGATTTCCTCCTGCGAGTGATATGGTGCCACGGCGTCACTTCGTCCTCCAAACACGTACATCCGATGGTTTACGATGGTGGCGGAGTGAAAATCTCGGTAAGAAGGTGGTTCCCCGTCCGTGTTCACGTACGTCCACTGCATCGTGCGCAGATCGAGGTAGTAAACGTCGCACGAGAATTTATCCACACTTTCCTCGAAGCCTCCGAAAATGTACATGCGCTCGCCGTAGATACATGCCGAGTGGCCATCTCGTGCCCCCGGAACCGTGCCAGTAACCGACGGTTTGGACCACTTGCGTGTTCGCGTATCAAAGCAGAAGAGTATGTCACAGACGATCTCATCGTTGCGCCCACCCCACAGGTATACGTTTTGTTCGAATGTGACCGCCGTATGACCGTAGCGCTGGAACGGTACCTCCGGGTACTTGCACGGAACTCCGTTTTCGTCCTCCGCTGCTGGGATGGGGGACCAGCGCATGTTGTGCGTGTTGAGAACGTGTACATCTATTGCGCTGTGCGAATGGTAATCCTCGCCTGTGCAGTATCCGCCGAAGGAGTAGATAAAATCACCCACCGCCACCGAGGCATGATTAACGCGTCGTGGGCCACCGTCTAGGTTAACGATCCAGTGCATTTTGGACGACTAACTTTCAGCTCTTAATTTTGAGCACAGTAATACACGAAAGAAACACTAGCGCATCAATCTTATTATGCAAAACATGGCCGACTCGGGAAAGATGTAATCTTTCTGCTAAAAACTACCACGAACACAACAATACCCGTCCGACAGCAATATGCACCAAGCGTGGAGTAGTTGGGACAAGTAAAGTGATCAATAAGTACACAATGAATTGCGATAGTAGTACGCAATTTCCGAGTTTCACTTGTTTTGCATGTGCAGATTTTTCTCCCTCTTCTTCTTGCTCTTATTGGGAGGAAGATTTTATTCACGGATCACGGAATGATTTGGCCGGCAGCGAAAAGAATTCAGGGCACCGCTTCAGTTTCGTAAGGGTTAAGTTATGGCTTTTGATACAATTTTCACAACTTTTACGTGATTTAATCGAAACTGATTAGATGATTTGCCAAATAACAAACACCAAAACAAGAGATTTTCTGACAGCTTAGAAAATTCACAATGGAAATTACAATCAAACATATGTTAACACTTTATAAAACAAATTTAAAAGAAACTAAGTTTAAATGAAAGGAAATTTCTGAAGTAAAATACGCAATCCATGTTTTGAGTTGAATAGATTTTTAAAAATGGGAAACAACAAATGTGAAATAGGAAAACATATTTAACTGCCATTGTGCATCGCTTTGAACGAACAGTTTAATACTTATGGTTTAGTTCTGAAACTGAGATTGAAGCAATTGTATGTTTACAAAATTTGGAACGAGCTTACGAAAGCGTACTAGAGTAAGACTTTGGACGTTGCTATTCAGTTAACCACGATAGCTGTTTCGTGCATCTATTTTTTATGATTCAATAAACGAATATTACCATTAGCCGATGGCCATTTAAACCTGGTACGAGCTGTCCCCCTGAATGTATGCACGTTATCCACAAGTGCATTGCAAACGGATACCTGTTTTCGGTTGGGAAATCCCAGAATGATTGTTGAATAATGCTTCTTTTTACTTGTTTAATATGCGGCCAGCATACCCCGCGAGCAATATAATGATTTTGTTTTTGAATAGAACTTTTAGTATCGATTGGGTAGCCGTACTTCTCGAATTTGAGCAAAATTTCCGTTCCAGTTGCAAACAACTATATAACATTACACGTCATACGGTTCCACGAACTGCACTACCGCAGCCAACCTCTTACGCTCTGTTGATCTTCTGTCTGATCTGCTCCGTGCAGCTTCCACGATCGCCGCGTCTCTCTCTCGCTTGCGCGTCATCATACGCGCGAACCTTAAGCACGTGCTTTTGGCGCGCATGAATCACGAATTTATGAATGAAACGCGTATTTCGCGTCGATGGCTAGCGTCTTCGGGGTCTCCGAGGTTTAATCACCCACCGGTCGGTACGGCAGGCGCTAACGGAAAAATTTCACAGCACGTCACTCTTGCCCCGATCGTTGGAAGATCAAGTGTGATCGAGTTTTCGTATGTGGTAGCCGGGTTTAGCGTATCAACAAAATGCTTAAGTGAAGTGCTCTTGTGAGGGAGAAGGATACATTGTGCGTTCGTGTATGCTTGTGTTTTATAGCACCGGTGCAACGCTCCATAAGCAAATGGAACATAATAAAGCGAGCGGCAAGGAAAAATGCAACGAGATGAGGAGGGGTTTGCTGCAAAAGGTGCTACAGAGCGTGATTCAACGACGGACAGTGAGAGTGACGATGAGTGCGAACAAATCTATGTGCCAAATAATCCAAACGAGTGGACGGCGGAGCACGTGACCGCATGGGTTTCGTGGGTATCGAAAAGTTTCGACATCTTCCCACCGCTAGAGCCGGCGCGCTTTCCGGCGACGGGTCAGGAGCTAGTGCAGTTTACGAAGGCCGACTTTTGGGTGTGTGCGGGCAGCAAGGCGGGTGGCGACACGCTTGCGAAACACTTTGCCCATCACATACGCGTTGGTACCGGCGGGACGGTCGACCAGCAGCTAGAAAACGCCATCGATCCAGGTAGGAGAAAATAGCCATTTCCGATAAACACAAGTGGCCGATATCGGAAGGACCTAATCTATTAACTGTTACCACTTTCTTTTAACACCCTTTGGCCGCCCCGGGTGGAGGGTTCTATCGTCTAATCTTGATAAATGATCCACGTCCACCCACGCCTTCCACCCTTTGGACGCCTTTCGGCTAAAATAATTTCCCCGTCTTGGCTGATAACAGTGGCCAAAGAAGGTGTGATAAGTTGTTATTTTTTGCCACCCTCTCACAGTGGGAACGCGCGCATGGTGGATACGGATGCAGACTTCACACGAAGCAGGAACCGTTTATCTGATTCGACTCTAATTAAGCGCAACCTCTTGACGGACTTTCGCAAATAAAACAAACATTTGCACCCATTGCCGAAAGAGTTTCCACCAACATTTTGCGGTAAACGAGCCGCAAAACCGAGAAAACCATCCACTACGATAGTCATTCATAACTCGAGCCAGCTTGAATCCTGGCCAGATTGATGCTGCATTATGTTAATTTAAACAATAAAGTAACCTCTTAAGCCTGCGACGACATTTATATCAATTTATATCGAGACCGGGCGCAGCGGGAGACACACGACACAGGACGAACCGTGCACAGGAAGGAAGTGTTTACTTCGCCATGTAAGGTGAACAGTTCCGCTTCCGCCCCGAGCAAAGCGACGATTTTAAATCCCTCTGAATAAATTACCCATAGAACAAACCGCAGGAGTCTAAAGTTATTGAATTTTTATAAATGTGAACTCTCGCCACTCGCCGCTCGCCACTCGAAGGCTCCGGCGAGCTCCGGTGTCCTCCGGGGGCGGGACTTTCTTTTTCGCTTTCACCTACGCGCTGCTGATACGATCTAAATTTCTTCCTACAACCGAGCTTAACCTCGCTCGCCCTGCCGCCTAATGGTCGTCCCGGCCGAGGGGTTAGAGCAAGCCGGCTGGGGGTGAGCGCCGGTACGAAATCCTTCCGGATCTTCTCCTTTGTTGACTCAAGGATCAACATCTCGTGTGGTGGCTCGTTTCGTGCGGTGCCAGTTGATTCGTCCAAACACCAAACAAACAAAAGGACCTCCCCGTCGGAGCGCAAGGAGTAACTTTGCCGCAAGAAAGGCGCACGTCTCGGATGCCCAGGTTCGGGTTCGGGTTGCGGAAAATGGCACTCAGGCGTGTCAGTGTCGCGTAAACAATTGTCGTGGACGGAAGCGCCGTACGCGCTCCATCGCGTGTTTTGATCCGGTGGCGTCCATTGCAACGGACTTCGCGTACCTTCGATGGCTAGTGTTGACCATGCTGCCGTCGGTGCCGCTTTCGAACGTTCAGCTATGTGGCGATTTTCCGGAGGCTTCCCGTCCGTGCGCATGTACCCACACACCGCCCCCGGCCAGTATTACGGGCATCATTCGCATCACCATCACCATCATCCCCACGGTCTTCATCCTGCGGCGGGCCCCACGCACCATCGAGCCGGATTGCCACTTCTTTGCGGCGGTAAAGAAACCCTGACTCACTTAAGCGCCTCCCGCAGATTGTGAATCATGTTAAGCCGAGAAAGAGAACGCTTCGATCGCCGACAAAACGGCTTTCAATGTGCCTTATGCTATTGTCGTTTGGTACCGAATCATGATGACGTGTTTTATTTTCTACGGAAAGTGTTGTTGTTTCTTATGTTTTTTTTTATGGTGGAAGAATTCGGAACATTTTCGGCATTTCGGCGCCAAAATTAAGATAGTGGGATGTAGTAGGAATGTACCGACGACAGGACGCGTCGAAAAACGAATAATTATTCACTACCAGGTGGTCCAGCTAGCTGGGCGTGCGAATCTTCTCTGCGGCTCGTTTGTGTCAATATTTGTACCTCGTGTTTTCTACTCATGTGTTGGTGTGGAATGTGACAGGCTTCCGGTTTCTCATTCGGTGTATTTTCGGTGTTTTTTTTTATTTGTTTTTTTTTTTATAATTTTGTATTCATTCGGTGTAAAAAAAATACAAAATTATGAGCAGAGCAGAGTTTTAAAGACTTGTGTTTATGTCCTTTCAGAGCCCTACCAGTTGCTTAATGCCGCTTCGCACAGGCTAGTATCACAAGGTAATGTTACTAATGTTACTATATTATTAACCCCTGACGTTTTGTGTAGCATATTAATATCGCAAGACAACTTGCATTTAATTGAATGAAGTTAACATTATAATGAACGATTTTTTTTTCACGATGCCCAATTAAAAGAGGCAAAAAGCCACCAACAAAACAAGCATTAACGAGTTATTTATAGGAAACATTAAACGGGTCGGATTGAGTCAAGGGTGCCCAGTGCAGGCTTATTCGCCAGTTTAATCACTAATAGGAATGACCAAGCTATGACTCAATGGTTTTATTTGATTATACGCATTTGATTATAACAACAATATGGAACCGCAAATATATTCGCACTATACAAATGTAACAATGTTACACCATTTTGTATTATAAAAATTAAAAGTTGTCCGACGAATAGGTGCGATTTACATATTTGTAACAAATCTTATGCTTAAACAGCAAAAACGATGCATGTTTGTTAAAATCGAAAGGAAAAAACGTGCGGCAAATTTGCCGACGGTGTTTTAGATTTTCGGTTATTTTTTATAGCTCGCATTTCTGTGCAAAGACAAAATGTGAAAAGGCCACACGTGGAATTTGGGCAGTTAAGACAGCCTTTAACCACATTCTTCTATTTATGTTCAACTGCAAAATGTTTAACCTCTTTTTTGGTGATTGCTTTTCTCATTTCTGCTCAGTGACCCGGTGAAAATAGTGCACAAATCTATAGAAACATCTTGTAATGCAAAAATATTTCAGGCCAACTGGAGGTTTACTGCAATAATTTTGCATTGTTGTTTGAGAGACTTTTTATCAAAGTGAAAATAATGAATTTGTTTTCATGTAATATTTTAAAGTAAAACAGTGTTGAAAAATAAAATATATCTCAGCTATGTGGGACAATTCGTGCTAACATTGCGAAAAACGAGTAATGATACAAATATGATTATGATAGCAGTATTTCTTTAAATACCACGTCCGGAAAATGACATGTTTCCCATTTCTCTTTCCCAAAAGGAGGCCAAATACAATTGTGGCAGTTTCTGCTAGAACTGCTTGCCGATTCGTCCAACACCCCCTGCATATCCTGGGAGGGAACGAACGGTAATTATGCCCACCCGCTTGCCACGCGTCCAAACGCGCGCGACTCAAACCCAATCGAATGTTTGCCTCCGCAGGTGAATTCAAGCTCTCCGATCCGGACGAAGTCGCCCGGCGCTGGGGCGAACGGAAAGCCAAACCGAACATGAACTACGACAAACTCAGCCGAGCGCTCAGGTAAGGATGGAAAGTGAACCGGAAAGTGGGCTGTGGAAAAGCGTCACGCGTGTTCTCTTTTGTGCCGGCGGTTTAGCGGAGGTTTCTGCTTTGCACACTCGCCAAAAAAAAACACACAAACACACATACACACACATACAGAGGAAGAGCCTGCTGGCATGTCAGGAATGCCGCGGAGTCCGTGAATCATCGCACAAAAATGAGAGCTCCGTGCGTGTGGTAGCGTGGGAATCGCGCTCAACGGTGGTGCTCTATTTCATGTTGCGATTTGTTGTTGTTGCTTCCTTCACAGATACTACTATGATAAGAACATTATGACAAAGGTGCAAGGTAAGCGGTATACGTACAAGTTTGATTTCCACGGCCTGATGGCGGCCTGTCAAGCTCAGGCGCAACTCACTGATAGCGCGAGCAGCGCGTCCATTCTGTCCGGTGGAGCTGGTTCCTACGATTCCAGTCCGGCCTCCACGACGTCCTCGATGCAATCGCCGGCTAACTCTAGCCCAACGCAACTGCACTACACCACCACCACCACCACCATCACCACCGCCACCGCCACCGCCAGCACCAGCACCAGCACCATCGCCACAACGACCAGCCAACCGCCGCCAGCGGTAGGATCTACTTCACCGACGGCATCCAAGTGTGCGCTGGCGAGCAGCAGCAGCAACAGCAGCGCCTGGTTTCCATACACCTCCACGTACACGAACCTACTCGTACCGACGGGTCATCCTACCTCAGCCAGCGGATCCGGAATCGCATCGTCGCTGCAGCCCAGGAACCCAGTTCCTTCCTGCAACCCTGCCCCTGCAACCCTGCATCCCCCATCCGCATCCAGCTCGCCCGATTCGAACAGCTACACCGTCTCCGCGCATCATCGCTAGCGTTTAATTTAGTTTTAATGTCTAAGGTCTAAGGTCCTCACAGAAGCTATACGACGATATTACCGACCAATGTGGTTGGGATGTTTCGATGCATATTTTTTTTACATAGCAAATATATGGCTAAATACGTTGCAAGTGAAGTGTATCGCGTGCGGATCAAACTATTGCTCCTTCTTCCCGTGCCGAAAACAAATCGCTTCGTTTTGGATATTACAGACCGTTCCGTCTTCCGGGAGTGTGCGATGAGTTGCAGAAACGACGAAAACACAACGAGGACGAAACAAAAAAAAATCACGCATAACATAATAATCGCCACCCCCTGCTAAAACATCAAAGCACGGCTTGTTGTGACGGCGGGCTAATCAAAT
>JXXA01003738.1:0-12641 GCA_000956255.1 Anopheles punctulatus | reverse complement strand
CATCTGCACTATTGTCTGTAAACATGACTGTATATGGGATCAGTAACTAGCATGGTTAGGTATAGGTTAAGTAACTAGCATGGTTTTTTCCATTATTTTATATAATGTTTTAATCATTATGATATTTATTTATTTATTTATTTAAAGTAGATGTAGCCAGGACATTAAATATTACAGTTTAATGTATTTAAAATATTAGGGAAAAACTATTCCATGATCCTTAGCTCAGATTCGCACCCTTTGCTAAGAAATCGAGTGTTTCATAATTTGCTGTAACTTTACAGAACACTGAATTTGATGCTCTCTTCAAGTTATCGTTGTATTTACAAAGAACAAGGTGTTATTTTTCACAGTAAAACCTTATTGTATTGTGAGTTAGTCCAACAGTCTCATCTTTGTTTGTTGCTGATGGTTGTCTCATCTCGCCACCCTTACCAGACGGATTTGTCTGACTAATGGCGACGACCGGCTTCATTCCGACGGCAACACAGACACATATCATCATTGAGCATCATTAAGCTAATTGAGTTCTGAAGTCGACATGTTGGCACCATTCCTCTCGCAAGGTACCATTCGATTCCTTCGGCTGAACTCGATTGATGCAGCGAAATTCGATTGACCCGGGTCAGTGTTTAATATGGCGCGATGCTCCCATCGCAAGTTTCACCCGCCTCTCCGCGCGCAAGTCAAACTCTGCTAGATATTTGACACTCCTAGCAGAGTTTCTACATCCCAGCTTTCTACAACGGCTCAAATGTGTCGCGGTAGGCGTGAATCGTGCGCGGACTGGTTCTTAATAACTAAATTTATCATTCGGCCAACGCCGGAGCCAATATCTGCTGCAGAAACGCAATTTGCAACATGTGCTACTATGATTTGTGCCACAGATGGCTGACATTAGTGTCAATTTATTTGCAAAAAACAACTACAAAACAAAAAACAAGTGATTATTCTTTGCCGTCCATCCCATTTAAATTTAAATTGCGCTCTAGATTGGAAATGTAATATGTGTTAGTAATAAAATTTATTCTATCGATGCGATCAACTTTTAGAGAATGTCGTCACTTGAACACTTCGTTGTTTTTAATGAATACCTCCCGATGAAGACCCGTAACATCTTATGCACACGAGCTATCTATTTAGAAAATAATTTCAACTGATGCAATGATTTCATGTCCGTACATCATCAAAACTTAAATAATTCACTTCAATCTTTTTTGTTTGCGGAACAATAGAGCAAGTGCTGGATCTTACATCATTCAATCTAAAACCTTCCATTCGTTATTCCCATGATTTGTAAGCCTAATCGACAACAATCACTCTCATCTCTTGTCTGCGAACGGTGTGATGTGTTGATGTGAATAGTCCTAGTTTTTGAGTAATTTTTTTTTTTTGTTGGTGCAAATAATGACTCAGTTGAGATTGCAAGCACAACATGAAGACACGCCGCACATAATAGTTGTAATTAATTTGTATTATACATGGATGAACAAACAGCAACATCGAAGTACAACATGCACGACAATTGTGGCATTTTTTGAATTGTTTTTTTTTTTTGTTCAAGCAAAATTATTGATCCGACCTGCAACCATACACGCTCATCATAAGCAAATCATAAAAATTTCTCTCACTCTTAAGGACAAATAATTGAAATGTGAAAACCTTGAATAGAACCAACGCGGCCCTACCTATTTTAGACATCGTTGCGTAAACTCAAATTGTACTTTGACCGTGGCCGCATGTGAAAAGTTGGGCAATGGTCGCACCCAATAATAACACCCAGAACCGGTAATGGTAACCATAAAAAACAACAACAATAAAGACCTACACCACTATAAACAACAGGTTCAGCGCACTGTAACAATCATTAGGTTGTTGCTGTTGTTTTAGTTTTTTTTCTTGTTCAAAATCTTTCCCAACGCTGGCTTGTAGCTCAGTTGAATCTAACCAAATTTGAGGGAAACCAGTGCGCATGGTTTTTATTTGCTGCTTACTTGTATTTTTGTGTTATTTTTTATGGTTCTCACACATCTCCCACTCCCACTTGTAAATCACTACATCAATGCCATTTCGGCACGAATGTAACCCAAAATTCTGAAGTTCAGAGGTTGAAAAAGACAGGCGCAGTGGAGAATTGCATTTTCGTGCGCGTTAGCTCAGCGCAATTTCGCAAGATTAGCACGGTCGGCCATTGACTTTTCAACCTATTTTCTTTTCATGTTTCTCGAGAATCATCAGCCAAGGGTTCAGGCAACTGTCGCTCGGGACTCTCAACGTCTTGATCAAGCATTAATTAGCACCGATTGCTGACGGAAAAACATCAAACGAAGCACTGGAAGCAAATGGAACGATGAGTGGTTGGTAGCCAGTGCTAATGAAAATGTTCAAGCGATAAGTTGCGCGGAAACTGTTAGGTGTTTGAGCTGTTTGTTAACATGCACGTGCGACCTGTTCCTAACGCCTTCCGTACGGATAGCAGTGATTGATATGATATGATTTCGTTATGAACAGCAAGAAAATATATGGACATCATGTGCAATGCTCGTAGATCGTAGCAGTTCTATAGTTTTCAAAGTTCTGGTTTTCTAGGTTCTATACATTCCCAGGTTCACTATCCAGAATTACTACCTGCAGTAGTAGAAACAGCTATAAATGCTGTTCTACACGACGCCCCGCAGAGGTTGCCGGCGGGTTGTCATACAAAATATGTATTTATGTGTAAATAGAACAGTTCTCTCCAACACATGGCCACGAACCGAGTCTTCAACGTACGGTAAACGTTTTTTTTTTTAATCAATAAACAACCAAGGCTTCGCTCGTTCATTCCGAGTTCATAATCGTCCCTTTTCTAGAATGAAACAATTTCATTGATTCAACTTGAGGCAAACGGGAAACTGCAGCTGATAGCCGTGCTCTACACCCTCTCTGTTGAGCGGAGGGTGATCGTTTGTGAGCCCAGATCAAAAGGGAAACGTATGTTTGACTTTCCCAGTCGAGATGAGCCGGAACAGATATTCTTGGTGGAGAGCTTGTCAACAACGCACCTTTGGCAACGTTGCTAGGGCACAGCACACCCACACTCATGTAACAGGGGCGTGGCGTGTCTTGTGGGACAGATATCGAAGGGAGTTGGCAGAGCAAAAAGGTAAACAAAACTACCCAAGTGTGCCTTTCTCTACGACGAAGAAATTCGTGAGTAGCGTGCGTTAGTTCGAGAAGCTTGTACGATCTCAACATCGTGTATCTACACGCGGTTTGGCTAATTCATCAATAGACAGACAAGATAGTAATAAAGATAACTCAGCTCAAAAAAGCAGGTTGGTATATTTGATCGATAACTCCACGAACGGTTTTTTAATGTTTAATTAATTTATCATTCATTTATCATTAATTCATTTATTCATTTTTCAAAGTTACGTATCCATTAACAGACACAATTCTAAGGTTAATCAAACTAAAAAAAAAAGTTAATCAAACTCCAATATATGCTTCCACAGTTGACACAGAGAAATGATGCCAAAGCAGAGGAAGGAAAATAAAAAATAAGGAAAATAGGTAGTTTCATGTTTTTTAATCAGACATTGATCCTAATCCGTGTGAATTATTGAAGGTTAATAAATCTCTAAAACATGGGATGTAGTTTTTAAATTCAATTTGAAGATTTATTTTGATTTTTTTTTATTTTGATTTATACGGATTAGAGTTACTATTCAAGGAATAGAAGGAATTTGTTATTCATTCTAGGAAAAAATGTAAGGAAAACCTTCACGACCGTCGTGTAAGAGCCGGCTGTGAGAGTTGAGCCTGAAATCAACGATAAAAACTAGACAACCGCGACACACAGAACGGTTACTACCACCAACAAGCAATAAAACGAGGTACGAGGAAAGCGTGCACACACGTTTCGTACGCATCCCGCATTGTCACACATGTTATCCTCACACTGCTCCAATATAAGGGTTAAAAGTACCCAACGGTAGCATATATCTCCCGCGTCGTGAGCGGGATGGCCTGGTGGTGCCATACATACACACAAATGCGGTCCATTTCGAACAGCGCGCAGTGGTTGCAACCGTTGCTTGACGACAATGCGTGAAAGAGTGAGCAGCAACGGCAACGGTGCCACACTCAAACATTAAACAGATGGTTGACATCCGGTCCCATCTCTCTCACCCGCAGTTCGCGTATGTACCACTTGTTACGCGCGCATTACGGCGTCGGTGGTTTGATGTTTCGGCGTTCGGTGGTGGTGGTGATGGTGCATAAAAATAAATAAAATTAAGAGCAGCTCGACAATGTCAGATACAACAGTCACTAGCTGAGGCGTGCTGGTAACACCGTACAGGTTCGCGCGAACGCGTAAGATAGAACCGTTTTGTAGTTGGTTCACAAAAAATGCATTCAACGTTTTAACCGTAGTATTGTTAAATTTGTCATTTAATTTGTTATTCTAATTTACTACTTATTTTCCTTGCTTGCTATTATTCTTTGTTCATTTATTTATGTATCTTAGTTACACATTTGATTTCATTCTTGGTTTTTTTAATTCATTTATTTTATTTAGGAATTTTGTTGATGTTATCATTTGTTGATTATAATAATTAACTATGTTTTTTCTTTTTACTTCTTTTTCCATATTTCTTGCCTCGGTTTATTGTAAAGTGGTTTTTTTTTTCTCTGTTTGTAAGATTTTAGTTTGAAATGTTGGAATGTTCTTCTTCTTACCTTATTCCTTTCTTATTTTATTCTTTTTACTGTTTTATCCTTCTGTTTAGCATTTAATATCGAACCAAAGGATTGCTAGGATGATAAGCTAGGATAGCTAGTGCGTCTTTTATATGCCATGTACCAGTCATATTTTCAAATAAATAATAATAATAACATTACTCTAAAAAGTATACTTTGGCGGATAATTAATAAGTATTAAGTAATAATTTTGGCGGAGTGTTAGGAAGCAGCAAATGAGGTTTTTTCGAAAAAAACATGATGGTGTAGTAAAACTTAACATTAAATAGAGTGTTCCTAGAGGTTGGATTTGGCTGTGCCACAAAACGATTGCTTCAGTATACATTTTCATGTTTGCACTAGCATACATTTTCATGAATGATCCTCAATTATATGCTATTAGTAGTTTTTTTTTTACTTAACTGTGGAGAAACAAAATTATACCACCGTCCACCAATCAGTGCTTAGTTATTTCAGATTTCGTACAGTGCATTCCATCGTTGTTGTAAATCAAATTATTCGTTTCGTTATGTGACTTTCTGGTGTACCAAACGTGATATTTGTACATCCAAAATTCACTATTTGCAATCATATGATAAGGGCAGGAGTTCGTAAAGCCAATAAGTTCAACTGACCCGGTTTTCTGCACACATATCGCCACGTGAAGCCTACATCAGGGTGGTAATAGACTTGTGCAGAGCAAGAAGATAAGAAAGAAATCAACGGGTGTACAAATCGAATGGAAAAATGAACAAGTCACACAGAAGGAAGTTAAGAACGCCTGAACTGTACTGAAAGGAGGGCAGCATGGCGTGCGATATGTCGTGCATTGGAAACATTGATCACCTTCCTCAGCTGAGGCGAATAGAAAAGGCGTCGTCGTCAACCGCAGATTTTTTTTCTTCCCTCGCGCGCTCGACGAACTGCTGGACGATTCATTGGAGAATCCATCATGAGTGGGGAGACAGCTAGGCAAATACAGTTTATTTTGCAACGGCTGCGGCATGCGACTCTCTCAGTTGGTGCCGGATATCCTGGGTCGATAATGTTTACTGTTTGCTGAATTTGCTGTAGCGTTCTCCTCTTTGACTTCATGGAGGTCTAAAGAGTTGAAATTCAACAAGTACAATATTCGTAGATACTTGATTTAATCAATATTCACTCTTTCGATCACTTGATAAACGCTTAACGCAACGCATTATTTAAATGCAAAAGTAACGCTTCAAGCGATGATTAGGATAAAATACATTTTAATAGAACTATAAAAATTAAAAAAAGTTTTAAAGACGGCACAATTTCAATTCCCTAAAAATGGTCCAAATAAAAAAAACTTTAATTTAAAGATATTGACCAACCTCGGCAATACAAATTTGTTGTATTCAGTTGATAAAGCACAGTAGCGCAGAATGATCGACACTACTAATCGAATGGATTTTTTTTTATTATACGTACAAAGCAGTGGAAATATATCGGATGATAAGCTTTATGAGTTGTGCAAAGAGTAGCCAGGCATATGACAGTCCATATGGACATCAATTGCTTATTTTTCAATTATACATCGCTCCGAATATTGTATTCACTAAAGATGGTTATGGGTAAAAATATTGATCGAAAGATTTATTCAGCATACTATGTGTTTGCGTAAATAAATTCATAAAAATGAACATTTGCACGTATGCGATGCAACCTGCCTACGATTGGAAGCAAATTTTGCAGGAATGTACGAACATGATTGCACAATCTTTTTCTCACCACCCGAAAAAAAACCCAAAAAGATGGCGACAATCTTTTGGGAAAGAAAATCGGTTTTGGAACGGGCGAAACAGGCACCTAAGCCAGTAGGATGGAACTAAAATCACTTCACAGTGATTAAAATTTCGTCAAAGACAAGCATCCTCTGCTCCCCTAAGCTACCCATTAACCGCTGGGACCCCAAAAATGGCAGTTGACAAAAGACCAAATAAAAAAAACTCCATCAAAATGTCATCTTTTGGCGTCCGTTCGCGCTTGTGTTTTGTGGGCTCGGTCAGCTCCACTTAACAACGATTTACCCAAGCGGGCGCTTTTTGAGCGAGAGTGGCTCGACGGCATGAACCTCATTCCCACACAAACACATACGACAGGAGGGGGTATGCTCATATAACAGGAGAAAAGAAAGCTGGTGGTACTAACCACTTGAACGATGACTTTGAGATTTTTGAAGCGGTTGTTTCTCATGTATGCGTGATTGACCAACGCAGCGTACCTCGGAGAAGATGGTAGTGAGATAGAATTTTAATCGATCTGTCACGGGGATGATTGGGTGGAAGATAGAGAGAAGGGAGTCGCTGATCTTTTCATCATCGTCCCATTGACCGGTGATTAATATTATCGAGCGCAACTATCACCGTGCCGTCGTCTTCCTTTCACCGACGAAAATACTTGTGAAAACCGTAAGATTAATACCGACTTCCAACATTTTGCAAAGCGACAAAAAAAAGCTGAAAAAAAGGTTCATATCAATTATTTCATTTAGAGCTAATGAATTTGTATTTGACAAACAATCCAACTTGTTTGTCCAACAATCCAACAACTCCAATCTCCAATAATCCAATCCTTCTCTGTGCCACGTGAAGGAGACATTATTTTGTTGTTATTTTTTTTACTCCATCTCTCTCCCTCTCACCACTGCGGAATGTTTCAATAAGTTCGCTTTTAATTACGTTTCCACTAGCTACTGTACGACTTCTCTGAAGAACAGAGATTTGCTTTTTTAGCACTGCCAGAGACAAGAAATGATAGAATCGACCGTCGAAAAACTCGTGAAAAACAAACCCGTGTACAGAACATAAAAATAAATAAAAAAATACTAATAAAAGCAAAATACTAAAAGTGAAAAAATACTAATAAAAGCATAAGTGTAGCAACGCTCGTACGGAAGTCCCATTTTCCCTCGCAGTTGCCTCGCCTCGGTTTCGTCGTCATCATTCTCATCACTATATGAAAAACAAAAAAACCTAAAAATATATTTCCATTCCGAGGATCAGAGCGGGTTAAACGGTTCGTAAAAGTGTAATGGAGATGAAGCAGAAAGACTACCAACAACAGCCCACTAAAAAATATCATAATTGCAACGTGAAGAGCAACTTTGGAAACCTGTAAAAGAACAGGATACAACCGCCCCCGGGAGCCCTTCCCCACCCCACCCATGTAAATGCCGCGGGGATAACGGATGAGCGAAAGAGATGGAATTCAACAGAGCCACTGATTGAATGATTCGAAATCAAGTATCCTGTGCGATTGCTCGACTAGCAGCCGGGCAGAGCAAAGAAGAGCCTCAGTCTCAGCCCGGAGGATCAAGCGAATCGAGCTGGACCACAAGCGAGAAAGAGAAAGAACAGAACGGCTGTTGACCATAAAACAGTCCAGAAAATGGAAGACTGAGCCATGTCGAAACACGTAGGCAGAAGCGAGACGGGCAAAAACTCATCCGTCAAGCACATTTGTGTAAATACATAAAGAAAAAAGAAGGAGCGAACGGTTTCGTTCCTATGTAAGTGAAGGTTAACGCGAGAAGCATGTGCTAATGGCAAGCAAAGGGAATTAAGCGAAGTGTAGTAACGAACATTGCAACAACAAAATAATAAAGAAATAAAATAAGAAATAATCTCAGCCAGCGGAGTGCGAGTAGAAAAGCAAAAAAGAGATGCTCTTCTACTTGCAATCGTAGCAACGGGTCGAACCTACAACAGCAGAAAGACAGCGCATATTTTGTTTTTTTTTCCATCTCCATCGTAAACACCAGCATCACATTACGGAGGATGAGCATGAGATAAATGTGTTTTTGTTCTTTTTGTTGTTTTTATTTCATAGTGTTCTTATCGAAGGAGTGTTGACCAGACAAATCGAGGAATCAAAATGGAGAAATGAGCAAAGAGAAACAACGACTGAAAACCTCCCGACCACTTTAGAGCGTTGCGAGTCAGTTGAACAAGAAACGAAAAAGGGAAAGAGAGAGAAAAAAGGTACAACTAAGAGAGTAAGAAAAGGGAGAAAACATACGTACGCATCATCGCACACGCAATAGTTGTAATAAGGTAGGATGCTGCCGAGCCAAGTTAGGTTTGAACACAAAAAAAGTTTATTTGCAACGAAACATTCGCACATTCCGCATCACATTCGCCGTCTATCTCACACCCACGTGGCACCAAGAACGCTGGACGCCGGAACGATGGCAAGCAGCAGAGAAAATCGCCCTGAATTATCACGAGTTGAACATTTTGTTGAAGAAGAAGCACGTCTCGGTGAAACGGTCCAACAACGACAGGCGACTAATTATTCCGAATGCAGACGCGGATCATCAAAAACCCAAACGTGTCTAACATTGTATGCAAAACATGCTCGTGTGTCGGCCGGATCCAAACACACACACACACATACGCAAAGTGGCATCTTCGGTTTTATGGTCACGTACCAGACTCGAACACAGGCGCGAACCGCAGCTGAAAGGCGCAGAACGTTGGAAGGATTTATAATCGGGCGCCATTTCATAAAAAACAACGAGCGACATTCTCCACACGCGTTGACTACTAACGTCATACACTTCCCTCCCCCTCCCCCTCGATCACTACCCCGCGAATCTATGTGCGATATGGCATCATCTTGCCGTCATGTGCCCAGATGAGGGACGGTATTACGCGCTACGGGGACAACTTAATTTAAACTGATGCTGAAATGATTAGCCACACGTTTTTGGATCAATCCCCAGTGCGAATCGAGCGTTTTGCCGCCCCATTGTCTCTTCATGGTTTAAACAGGGAATGGTAGGCCATTTTGAAAGATCTAAAGCATTTTCTTTCACTCGTGTTATGTTTTTTTATTTACTATTTCAATACATCAAGATTGTTTTCTTGTGCAAAGTTAATAAAAAAGAATCTGTGCCTTGGTTTGGAATTATTAAATGTGTAATATCTGGATACATTTTTAAAATCCTTAGTTGAACATTTTTGATTATTTTTAGAATGTGAAAATAAAAAATCAAAGGTTCGTAGAATATATAGACAGATTCAAAATTTTCATACAAAAATTCGCTAGACATTTCAACTACTTAATGAAAAACCTATATCGCTCGAATTGATTTATTAATTGTGCTTAGTTTTACAACAAGATGATGTGTTATAACTAGTTCAACATATATATCAATTCAATATAACACAACGTGAAGGCACGTTTATTGCAGGAACATCTATCGTTGACCTCAGAGCAAATAATGAATAAAAAAAAACTAAATAGAGCAGACTATAACTAGGAGTAAGTGCCACGGGCAGTTAATCCAAATACTCATTATCGAGCCGAAAATAATGCAACAGTGATGATCGCCCTAATCCAAAGGAAGCCTACGACAGAAACCTAACACCCGGAGCGAATATCTTTTAATGTTGGATAGGAACGACCGGAGTGTGGTTGGGTACTTTAGCAGAATGGGAAACGAGGGATGAAAATGTAGAAAATCGAATATACAAGCTATCAGAACAACAACAGAAAAAAACAAACCAAATGAAGATAAACGAAACATAATAATGAAGGAATTGAAGAACAAAACGTCATGTAAACATAGGCTGCGAAACAAAAAATCAAAAGGAAAGCAAGAAATCGTTAAAGAGAGAGGAATATAGAAGAAATGAGAGAGCGAAAGAAAGATTGAGAGCGAAGAGATAGAAACACATATACACAGCCGATTTGGAAAAGATTTAAGTTACACTAAAATAATAAAGAAATAACAGAACAAAACCACACGAGCAAGAGAACATCAAGCGCATGAGGTTTAAAAGTGACACCGGATGTTCGAAGCAAGCAGGCAGGCCATCCCGGAAAAAACGAGAATTATAAAATCTAGCAAGAAGGCCCAAGCGGAGAAGCCAAACGAGCGAAGCAAATAGAAGACCCGATAAAGATAGACATAGAAAAAGGCAAAACATAAGTGAATACAAGGTAATGTCGAAGGCTCAAGAATTCCACCCGTTCGCCGTGGTATGTGTGTGAGAGATTTTTTTCATTTTTGAAAATTCTGTTTCCATCCAACCAATTGTGTTGTCCTTCTTGCGCTTATTTGTTGTTCTTGATGTCTCTCTAGCTATCTATTTCAGTTTGATTTGCCTCGTTGTTCCACTCTTCTTTCGCCGATTTCCCGTTTGTGGAGCGTTTCAACCAATGCAAATATGTGTCTATGTGTGTGTTGCGTGTCGCTAAATGAAGCGAAGCGCTTCCAGGTTGCTTTTGCTGGTCAACGAAAGGGGCCATTCGTCCATTATCATCTCAAAGCTACGGATTTTGCTCAGACTGGCTGGACCCCATCAGGGTATCTGAAGCGATATATGTGGTGACTTTTTGTTCATCTTTAGGTCGTGGAATGCGCGCGAGAGTGAGAAAAAGAAGGACGTCGCCGCCGTCGTTACGGTGAGGAGAGTTTTCAATTCCCCCGTCCACACCGACTCCAAAACCTTCCATATTGTGTCCAGCAGATTCATAATCGGGAGAGTTCCCGGGAGTAACTTCATCCACGCGTTCGCTTCGCTCTCTTGTTCCGCGTATGAATTCTGCTCAGTTCGTTAAGTTTACATTTTCATCACAACCAGCAGGCTGGAAAGAAGATCCCGTAAAAGAAAAGGGACGAAAACGAAGAGTACAGATTGGGCACAACACAAATGTGCATAAGAAACATAACGAACAGGGACGTATGGCACGGAGTGTAGCAAGCGAAAAGAAAAACGAAAAATTTTACGTTTGCCGTGCCGGCGCAGCATCTCAAGTATACACCGAGTGCTATGAGTCAGACATCCAACATTGAGTGCAATTTTAAAATGCTTTATGTAATGGCCAAAGTAAAATACACACAACTGTTTTAAAATGAATGTGGCTGAACTGAACAATTTGATTGCGAATAAGTTATTAATTCAATGATTTGAATAACCGTAGTTATCTCAGCCTTTGAAACAAATTGAAAATAAAACTGCACTCAGACAACCACGCACATATACATTAACATTGTCCTTTATATTCTCTTCCCACCATATTCGTGAGGTAAGGCTACAGAACAACGAGTGGTGCATAAAAGCTCTGTGAGGGTGCAAGAAGCGTGTGAGCCTTTTGACGAACCTGATACATCCGAAAATCTCATCCGTCCATCCCGGGAGTTTGGTGACGGCTCAGATCGAATTTCCAAAAGATCCGTCCATTCGGATGAAATTTCGTTCGCAAACCAGCAACAAAAAAAACTATGAACACAAGCGGACAAACATAACACACACCAGGTGTAACAGCGTTCCGCAGCAATTGTCCTTACCCAACCTGAAGGGAAAGGTATGCCCTGTGCAAAGCCCACCAGGTATAAAATCCTCACACATATACACATTATCTTGTACCCATTTCCCACTCGTACCTGAAAGCCGAAACTGCAGAAATGTTTTGGCAAAAACCAAAGACTTGCGAAGCGACGAACCCGCATTTGCGTGCGCATAGAGCCACACAAACACACTCGCAGTTTCGATACGCGTCCGGACGCGTGTGTTAAGGTGTTCTGAACATTTTGTTTGAAAAGCATATAAACTTTAGCTTACAGTATAAAAATGCTATAAACAAAAAATTAATCCAAAATACGTGGGTATATCTCGAAAAAGAGAGAGAGAGAGAGAGAGAGAGAGAGAGAGAGAGAGAGAGACAAAGCAAAATGATGTGAAGCATGACAACCTGATTTTAGAAGCTTTCCCAACCATTTACAAACCTACAAAAAATACTCGCAAATGTTTCGCGGGATTCGGAAATGGTTGCATTATCATATCTCTCCGTATTGGGAGTATCGAGCGGGAGAGGAAGCAGTTGCGTGCGAGACTGCTTTACTGATTTATGCAAATTTATGCTCAAAGCAAAAACATGTAAAA
>JXXA01003732.1:0-10510 GCA_000956255.1 Anopheles punctulatus | reverse complement strand
GAGAGAGAATTAGATCGTTACATTGGGATTCGGTTGGGACGGCAAATGATGGGAAGGTGTGTGTTTGTATGTGCAGTCGTAAATGGGATGCGGTCATTACTAGCGATGGAAAGAGGCAATGAAGGGTTGAGCAAAGGAACGATGCGGCCATACGTTGAAGCCAATGTTGTTGAACAAGTTGTAGAAATAGTCATTAGTGGATCCATTCAGCAGCAGCACCAATCCCATTTCCGGGCCCGTAACGTCCAGAAAGTACGGCGGAGGATGTATCCTGTGGCGGGGTCGAACGCGCGTAGAACGGAAGAAGGGAGGATTTCAATTTTCGGCACGAGCTCTTACGTGGATTTTTGATTAGCACTGTGTACATGTTCTATTTTTCTCATCAGAATCAGCCCGTGCTGACGATTAGTTGTTCTTTTTGTCGACATTTTAAAGTGGATCCTTTTGCGATGTATGAAAAAAAATTAGGCCGTAAAATTAGGTCCTATTTTCGGTCGTTGCAATTACTTGGTGTTTGTTTAGATCTTTCCGAATTTTTGGGAAACGAGGAAAAACTAAATAAAGCTCGGCAATTTTTAACTGCTGTAACGATCGCGTTCAGCGCGTGTGACAAAAATGTTGCCGGTTTCTTTAGGTTTCCCTCGCTTTTATCTCACGACCTCTTCAACTATTTTATCCTAACCTAACTTAAGCGTTGGAGTTTCCAACACGACTATCGGGAATTCAAATATGAATATTTTTCAGTGAATATTTTGGTACATAGTTATCGTTGTTCTACGAATAGATTGCATGAGATGAATTTATAAAATTTGAAACGTTAAACTCGAAGGAAACTTTCCAGAATGGTACATCATCCGGAGAAAAACTAAAGCATCTGCTAGGTACGCATCTCATACATAGAAGGAACCACTAAGCCAGGAAATTATTAATTCTGGATTTAATGATTTGCAAAACCAAAAAAAAAAATAGATTGCCCCCAAAAGGTCGGCGTCATTGTGCACTGAACCAAACTACTTCTTACAGCACAGTTCATGTAGTTCCGTGCGATGTTCTTGCACAAACTTTCCGCAAACCATGACTCCATGGCATGGGTTTGCAGCTTCGCTTAAGAAACCACCCTGTGAGGGAAAACTTTTCCGCAATAGAAAATGAGGAAGAACGCTCCGAAAACCGTGCAAATGACTCCTTACTCATTGTCCTCGTTGTGGCCGATAAAGTTGAACGTGCAGCAAAAGCCGTACTGCGTGCGACGCACCTCCATCATGTCGTTCCGCAGCATGCACGGCAACTCGATGCTCTTCCAGAAGCACCGCAGCAACATATCCTCGCAGCGGGGCGATAGCTGCAACGAGGAGACCCAAAGCCAAAGGTGATGTTTCGTTTCCCTCTCCACCCATGAGCCCATCCGCTCGGGCGCAACACTACCTTGGCGAGCGTTTCCAGCGCACTGTACATGCCGGTCGCGTTAGTAACGTCGTTCAGATCGAGAAACTCCTGGAACCGCGTCATCTGGTGCAGATTTTCGTAGTCGAAATCGTACAGCCTGCCGAGCAGTGCGATCTGGTCGAGGAAGTAGCTGACGTTGCGCCGCTCCGTGTCCTTGTCCGCCAGCTGGCGGGCGTACCGGTGGGCGGCGGCGCGCGAGATGCGATTGTTGTTGCAGAGGGCGATGGCCGGGAAGGGTACGAGCTCGATCGGGTAGATCGTGTCGTGCAGCGTCGTTATCAGCGGATTGGCGGTGAACTTACCCCAGGCGGATATGATGATGGCGACGAGCGTGGCCGCCTCCAGGATGAGCATCAGCAGCCAGAACAGCCGCTCCCACACGCTGCGGTCCTTCTGGGCGAGCTGACGGTAGCAGTGGGCGGTGATGCTGTTGAACAGCTGGAACAGTTCCGCCGTGAAGCGATACCGGGCCGGCCGTGGACGACCGCCCCGTGTTTGCGGTGGCTCGGCTAGGTCCGGGGTGGCCACCGTACCACCGGAGATGGTGGACAGCTTCCGGTGCTTCGGTGCATTCGGCGCTTTTATCATTCCGTTCGGTGCTGGTGGGGTGTGTTTTTATTTAAATATCGATTTCAAAAGACACTCCACTCGGTGTGCTCATCAAAAAAAGCAAAGCAAAGCCAGGGCTGTGATTGCAATCCTTTTAATAACCGACGGCACTCGTCAATAGCATTCCATACCTTCCAGAAAAACCCGAATGCACTCGCACCCCACACTCGCACCCGCCGGGATGACTTACACGGTTTGTGTCTGTCTGGCTCGGGCACGACTCACACCGCCCGTGCCGAGATCAAAGTCGCACTGCTGGAGAGACTTCCACGCTCTCGGCTGTCTACGAAGCGTCTGTCAATAGCATGTCGCCGGGCCGCAATAGGAGGTTGATTGTTTTTACATCTCTCGGTTCCAGTTCCGGCATTGCTCCCGGGGTTCCTCCGAACGGGTGGCATTATTTGGTTTTGCCATCAAATATTTACTGTAACATCGCAAGCAAAGCATCGGTCCTCCGACCGGCACCGGGATGGACCAGGATCATTACGGATGATTTGTGGGGAAAGAAATAACGAATCGTCCCGCAGTTTGTGCTCGCTCAGCGCATCTGCTTCCGGTAATGACATGTACATTCATCGTTCGGTTTCGTCCTGATGCTGCCATTAATATTCATTTCACCATTCGCCCATTACCCTTCGGTTTGGTTTGAATTTTAGTATCGATCTCGTCTATACTTACCTTATATCTTCCGCTCCGAGGGGACAAAGCACGAAGGCTAGGTGTTGAAATTATTTTTTACATATTTTATGAGCCAATAAAAGCGCCCTTCGCCATTCGAAGGGCTGGTACCGCTCGCTGGCGGTGGTATCGACCGTGTTTCGCGGCCAGAAATGACCCGAAATGATGATGTACTTGTCGAACGTTTGTTTCCACAGTAATGGGCTGAACATGTAGCTGAGAATTAATGCCTTCGTTTTTTATCGTATTTTAGGGTTTTCGTTCCTAGAGCAAAGTACATCTCATTTACAGGAGCTACACTAATGGTATATTTTGCTTACATTGACGTCAGGTGGAACATTACTAAGCAATAATGAGAGGAAAGCTTACAAAAAACCATCTATTAGCTTTATTAAGGCTTTTTCCTCAAATAAGTATGCGTAAGTAGAAATTGTCGACTGTAGTTTCGTTTTGAAAGTGACTAAATAAAATATTATAATTATTTTAACGGAAATTCTGTAATGATACTGTTACTGATTTATTGTTTTTTTTTTTGAAAATTTTCAACCTATCGCTGCTTTTATCTTTTTTATAATTAAAGTTGCTTTTTTATACCATATGCCTCCAGTCGACTGACATTTGCAACATGTTTTAGTTCCCACCGATAGAGGGAGCAGCCGTCGGAATTACAAATTTGCGTATAAAAGAAGAACGCTGTTAGGAACGAGCAAACCGGAGGGTGGACGAAAGAAAAAATGATCTTTCGAATGAAGGAAGATGCCTCAACCTTCTTATCGTATCGAGGAAAGAGGAGACAATAATTAGGAACACCTAAAATTTAAACAAATTAAAAAGTACGACTTTTTATTACGTGTAGTGAAACAAACCTGTTGCAGTCCCAAAACGCTACTTACCTCGCTATCATTTCGGTAACAAGAGATAACAACAAACCCTCGCATTATGTTTACAATCCAATTTTTATTTTATTGCATTTTGTGGGGTTTGAAAGTTGATCGATCGATACAAACGATTTTACATACGACTCGCAAACGGTTCGCTAACGTTCCGAACCTCCCCCGCGTTAGTGGACACCTATTTCGATAATAATAATAAAAATGTATCCCAACATCAAGGGCACTTTCGGGTTCCGGTTCCGATCTTGCATGAGATGTGTGTGTCCTTACGCGGAAGCTTAAATGCCACCCTATCTGCCCCCGAAAGCACGCGAATTTCATCGTACAAGAGAAGACAAAAAAAAAACACATCAACAAACGTCGTGAGTAGCAGAGAGCGTGCGTGGGTACAAACGAATGGCAAAGGATGACGTGGTACGAACATTCGGAACATATTGGTTAAGGACATCGTTGGAATATACTCACACACACACACACATACACGGATACATACGGACACCTAACAGTAAGATTAAGCACGCAGATTGTGGGGGAAATTTTGGGAGCGTGGCGTACAAGAGACTACGAGATGATTAAAAGGATGGTTACATCAAGAACTTAGATACTACCGATGGATGAGCGAAGGCGTTTGTCTTATTTAGTGTGGTTTGGTGACAAACACCTCGACCTAATACATACACGTGCGCACACCGAGAATGTCTCACTCTTCGTTTAGTCCGAATGTCCGCGGCGGATTAGCTTACTCTACAATGCTCGCTAGCGCGCAGCGTTCGTTTCGGGGTTTTGATTATATGTGTCTTCCGCTGTTTCCGCCCCATGCGGTCTTCTTTTTGGTTCTGGATTGCATAAGTGGTACTGCATATTTTCTTTTAAACATACCTACACTACCGTCGTGCTCGTGTGGAGCACGCGCCATCTCACCTCGATGTTAATACATTCATATAAGTAATAAATTTAGTACAAAAACAACGCACACTTCGCGTACACTGCTTTTTGCGGCACTGTAGCAGCCATTTTTTCTTTCGACCTTCCCGTAGCCTACCGTGCGGCCCTTTCGTACGGTTGCGTATTAAAAAGGTAAGCATTTGAAATGGGCCTGTAAACTGTAAACGGTAATTTTGATTTTAAAAGAACAGTAAAAAAAACTGCCACACCGAAAGATTTCGAAACAGCTACAAGTGATTGAAACGACGATTAGCAAATCGAACCAGCGGAGGATGTTCGGTCCCGGTCCGGCGATTGTTGTTAGCCCGTTGCCCGTGGCCGGTGTTTGGTTGGGGGGTTTTACTTTAATCGCGCAAAACACACGGGCTACAATTCCGTGCTCATTTCACCCATAATTATTGGGCCCTGCAAGAAAGGGAAAACGGAAAACAAATGAAATTGATCCATTACGATGGGTTTCGGAAGGGATTTTGGTGAAAAATTGGAAGTGTAATTTCGTTCATCGTATTTGTTTTTTATATTCATTTTCACGAAAGCAGCCTCAGCAAGTCGTACGTGTAGCATGTTTGTGTATATGCGTGTTTGTTTGTCTGTTAGATAGTAAATCATGTGTTTGTTGCTATAGTACCCATATTTACTACCCACTTCCGAAGCCATGGAAAATCCTTTATCTGAAGCAAAAATTAATTTAATCTGCAAAATGTACACAATTAAATCCATTTTCAAAGGTACGAATCAAACCGCTACGATAATACAACGCTCTACGCTACGCTCTAAGCTTAAACACGAAAAGAGTTTATTTTCCGCAAATGTCGATGATTCTCGGTGGAAAGAGGGAAAGAGGGGAGGGAGAGAGAGAGAGGGAGAGAGAACACAGACATCTGTCGATGAAGGAATACACTGGCTCGACAATGTGAAAACATGCGTAGTAACCACCCATCTCATCCCAGATCCTTTCCATCCTTCCCTCAAAAACCATCCACACTAATGATGGATTTTCCGCCGTGCCGGATTTCCTTTGATGCGAAAAACGCACCGGCAAAACAAGCAGCGATTACGTTGTTAGGCGTGTGTGTGTGTGTGTGTGCGATCATTTATTCATGTAGGCCATAAATGATAAAAAAGCGTTGCGGGTAGGGAAAACGGGTGGAATTCCCGGCTGACGGTGGCAGGATTTTACAACAATTTATTTTACACCATTGTCGATAGCGCTAGTGGATGTCCCGTGTTAAATGCCGTGGCTGCGATGGTGACGTGGAAGGAGCTGGGATTAAATTAAATTTGTTCAACTAATTTCAACTGAGCTTGTGTTCCGGTGGGCGGAAGGGGGTGGTGTGAATACTAAGTGAATAATGATCCAAATTCACGCCCGTCGCGTGTCTCTTCCGCGAGCGACTACGAGCCGTTCGATGAATGCGAGTGCGAAAAGCTCCCCGGCGTAAACTTTCCGTCCCCCCCCGGGGGGGAGTGGAAGCGGTGGATAAATAATTCATCATAGTTTTAAAAGCAAATAGATTGCTCTATTAGCCGGTTGTCATGTTGCTGCACATTCCTTCCGTGCGCGCAACGCTCGGTCGTCGGTGGGATGAATTGATTTCGAAATAATTGCTTATGTTTGCTGTTTTCAGCCCGCTGCCCCGTGCAAACCATCAATTTCGCATCCTGGAATGGTGGGGAAATGGTTGCCGGCGTTCGCAAATGCCTCGCCGAGTCGATGAGTTGTTTATAAACGGCCTCCCGTCCCGCTCGTCCTGCAGCGAGAGTTAGCGTTTAGACGGACGGCGATCGAGAGGGTGGGTTGGAATTTAGTTCAAAAGCTCGCACCGAAAGCTAAGCCACTGGTGGCTGGTGGGCAGTAGGCTGGGGTAGATCTGTTAGTGTGTGTGTTGTGTGTGTGTGTGTGTTGTGTGTGTATGCATCAACATCATATTACCATTCCGAGCTGCGGTGGTATCGTGTTGCGCATCATACTGGCAACAACACACGAAAGCGGAGCTTATCCGTTTGAAATATGATCTGCGGTTGTTTGACCTCGGCCTGACTCTTATGTTGTACCATTTCCTTTGATGAAACCGTTGTCTAGTGTGTGTATTACACGATTAGTGGGTGCCAATATACTATTGACGTGCGCTCTACCGAACGTGCTACTAAAGGCTGATGACGCTCCGGTTCTATTTAATTCATTCTATCTTTCAGCTGAATGCTTTGTGAATACAAAAAGTATCGCATACTGCGGATGAGTAAGTGTAGCTTTACTCTTTTCATGTTTATCGAATGTGCTGCTGTATATTGCGCTTATCGTAATGCACTTGCAACAATGAAAATCAAATGCTACCATAAAATTTTGTTTATGGTTTCCGACCGATTCAGTTGCCATGGATTGGTTTTTTTTAATCATTTGTTATTTTTGGATGTTGATAATATCTCTTAACAACATGCACATTTATAAATTTATACTTATAAATTACCTAAGAAACATATTGCAGTCCAACTCAAAATAGATAAAAGAACTGTTTGATTCGTACAAAAAACACACATTGTTTTTTTATTTTTAAATAAATACTGATAAACGAGATAAACAATTTTAAAATTAAATCGAAACTTGAACAACATAAACAGCGACAAGACCGAATAAATAGAGCGAAAGTTAGCTATTAAAGCAGTTTAAATTTGGAAAGCTATTCAAATCATTTTAATTTATTTTGATGTTAAAGTTGTTTTCGAAAATTTTCCTATCTTTGTAAAAATCGTTAAATAGTGATTGTAGAGCCATCTCAATAATCGGTTACAAACCAATCGTAGAATAAAATATTTTTTTAAAAATATATCCCAAAAGTGCAAATGTTTTTGAACAATATTTGTCACCACATAGTCGCTGTGTAACTTCTTATCCTCACTAATAATAATAAGTTTATAGAAATGCCTGTCCAGTAAAATGTTTCAAAAATGGGCGCGAGTTTTGCAAATAAAACATGATTCAAATTCGTCCGGGTCAGCACAACGAAGTCAAATGCGCAAAACCTGCATCGAAATGCACGTTTATAATCGTGCAAACGTTCTAGACGCGCGTCCCTCACTGCGTGTGAAGCAGTGAATCACCGACACTGCACAGTCGGCATCGTCTTTTCCACCACGGGCAGATGCATTTCGCTCCCCGGTGAAGCGGCGAAAAGTGTGAATCGTTTGCGGTTCATCCTTCGTCCGCGAACTCCGACGATCGAGTCAGTGCTGCAGGGCTACGGCTTGGAGTGGCTCGGGCCAGCGTCAATCAGCAAGCTCACTGTTGCGCGAGTATCGCACCCCGGCACTACGAACTGTTAATTTTTCTCAAGTGCCCATCCCTAACGGGCAAATCTCGTGCCAACTCGGCGCACGGCAAGTGCACAACCCTTTCGCTCGCGATGATGATCATGACGGTGCCGAGGGCGCTGAAGAAACAGACAGAGCGAGAGCATGCGAAGTGGGTGGGATTTTTTTTTCTCCATATCTCCGGACGTTACCATGGGTTGGACCTGATGGGTAGACGAACTTTCCGACCGAGAACCGCCCGGATGCCCACGGATGTTTTTGTTAGAGGAATTTTTGAAATATCAACTTTCACCAGGCAGGACGAAGTTGAATTAGGAGCGGACGAAAAAAACTCCATGGCATGGTGTGGGGGTCGGCTATCTGAGGAACGGTACATTCGCACAATAAAACAGCTAACCTGAAGCACTTTCCGAGCGGTGGTGGAGGTGGGTTATACAGAGAAAATTTTTGCGAGAAAGCCAAATTTGAAATCCGCAGATTTTGGTACGAGAGTATCATACTGAACAGCAATAAAAAAAAAACGCCTTATCCAACTTGCCGACACTCGGACGGTGGTGATATTCATTTTCCACCTCCATGTTTTTTTTGTGTCAGCCCCGCCTCTGTTTGCCCCTTTATTACGTACACGAATACAGTTTGCTTAATGAGCTGTAATTTCAATAGAGCGAGTCTCACTGACAATGAAGCATGAAGCTGCACGGGGTGCGGAATTTTGCGGCCGTGGAATGTTTCATGAGCAATTTTTGAAGGACGCGAGCGTAAAAAGCATGTCCTTCGGTTGGAGGTTTTTGTTTTTTTTGCGCTCTTGAGTACCGATGAAATTTGGGCAGCTATGCACGATGGACCTACGTTACGCTATTTACGGATACAGAGCCCCGTAGATTGACTCCCGCGAGGGGACGGAAAGCATCTCCGCCGTCGGCCAGCGTGACACTTCCCCGGCGTCCAGTTTTGGTGCCTATCAAAAGCCTCAAAATACACAAAATGCCAGGGCGCGCAGAGGACTGGAGATATTTACATGGTCCTTAAACCGCGCACAGCTGTCTTCGTAACTGCCATCATCTTCCACCGAGCGAGGCCAAAGGATATCATCAACACCCGTTCTTATCGGCACACACACACACACAGTGCCTTTCATCGTCTTGCCAAGTTCAAAGAGTTCTCCGGCCCAAGATTGGCGTACCGTCCCGCAGCGCCGGAGTCGCGCCGAGGAATTTTCTTTCAACTTTCAGCAACTTCCATACTGTCAACGGCCGGGGTGGGGCTGTGGAATTTGTTGCCAAGGGGATGTATTTCTGGCGAACCGAGACATCCCAAACGAGCAGCCCTCGCAACAACGGATGGTGGACGAGGTTTGCAAGTCGAGTGATGATGTTATGATAAGCACAACGACAAGGCGTCACCAAACGGTTCGTGTGTGTGTATGTGTGTTACAAAAACGAGACAGAGGGCGAGAACGAGCGAGAGAAAGATAGAGCTAGTAAAAAAAATGAAACATCCTCGGGATACACCATTTTCTTGATCGTGTCGGTTAATGGTGAAGAGACTAATTAAGAGGCACTTGTGCGAAACCCGTACCGAAAAACCGATTTCCTCCTAACGATGTGCTTTTGTCGTGTGTTTTTGCCTGAATGGGTGACAGGTTTTTCACAGTTGTACTGTTTGCATCGGAAGTAAGAGTATCCCCCGCATCCCGGACGGGTTGGAGGTAGCATAGGGAAAAGTTTAACGAATAACCACATGCTCAAAGTAATGTCCGTTATGAACAGCGACCCACTCGTCAAATCATATCGGGTGAATCGTTGTCGTTGGAAAGATGTTTGGTACGTAGTAACGGAATTTGACGACATCAAAGGAGGAAGGATCGTGAAGATAACATTTTACTGCTTGATGGAAGCAGTGAAGGCTTAGCATTTGTTAGATTCTTTAATGACTCTCAATGGCTTACGATAAAATTTGCTCATCAAACATTGGCGGCAAAGCGAATATTTTCCAGCCCTGGTAAATGAACTTCGTGAAACATGTCGAGCCTTTTTTTCCAATAAAGAAACCATACTCATCTAGTGTTGTATGGTTGACCTGACGAATGGTATTAAACGGCTGAAAGGAAACATTATAAGGATTACATATTGTGTAAAACTTCATCCTTTCACAGAGCGCACAGCATTAGCCAGAAAATGGTTCAATTGGGAAAAATGGATCTACATGTACGACATGAACATGTTCTAACGAAAGTTTCAGATCGTATCCATTATCATAACTCAATATCATGAAGCACATCAAACGCTTTGTTCAACGATTGATGCGCCCGACAGGTTGAGTAATGAAAGACGGGAGAATTCTGTAATTTCATCACCCGTCAACAGATGGCGCTACTGAAGCAATAATTCAGAGTAATATCTCGTTGATGATTTCCATAGTTTATGTGCAACATGATTTACTAAATCTCAAAATGGGAGATTACAGTTGATTTGTAGCTTCTTTTCTTAAATATGGGATAATATAAGCAGGTGAAATAATTCAATGATACAGCATGGCAAATGTCGTGATTATTTCATACAAATTTCAACAATACCTCAACAGCAGCTACGTCAAACGTCTATAAAATCTAATCTTTAACTACAAAAAAA
>JXXA01003731.1:0-20904 GCA_000956255.1 Anopheles punctulatus | reverse complement strand
GCCTTCGTGCGCGGCAGGCAGAGTAGAGTACATACAAGGGATGTTGATGCTCGTTGGAATCTGACCCGTCGCAGCCAGCTCCGACGTTTCGCGCACGTCGATCAATAGCTTTTCCGGATGATTCGGAAGATCTTCGATGTCGGCGATGGTGGCCACTAGCTTCGGTTCGATGCACCCCGGTGCAAACCGATTTCCTTCGCATCCGTCTTTCGTGCTCGCTGCCAACACAGCAACGGAGCAGGTGCACAAAAAAAACAACCAAACGATATTCGCCATCAGAAGCGCTGCGTGCTTACACGAGTTGAGATGAGGAATGAGAACGACTTGTTTGGATGGAATTTTCTAGTAAGCTACAATAGGATTGCTGCTTCTTTCAATGCGCGCTACACAATGTATGCAAAGCCGTGACGAAAACAAACTAAAAACCGGTTTCATGCAATGACCGGTTCAACATGTCGATAGTAAGAATTCAAAACGGCGATCTCTCATGCGTCAAGATGACCAATAATCTTATGATTGACACGGACAAGCAGACTGATTATAACCCAGTATTCCATTCCAACAACAACGCAAAAAAAAAGATAAGACTTATCATGTTCGCCCGAGAGTTTCTTTCTTACCGGTAGTAGCGAACGCTCGAGCATTCCCGAACAATGAAAGCACATGTTGTGGCACGTTATTGCTTGGTAACGTCGAATCGATTTTCCACGCGTTTTCAAGGACGCGCCGGGAGCAATACCCTGCACGGGAAAAATGAAATCCATTCCGGAAACGAAGCCACCGAAGCGCCAAAGCCACATTCGTTTTCGCCAACATAATTGTCGATGTTTTGTACAGAAAGTACGACACGATAACGAAATTTGGGCTGTATAACTTGGCAGAATACGAACGCAGTTCAATGTGTTTAGCTTTGTATGTTATCAGAAATAGTCGGCGGGTTTACTTACGTAATTATACAATTACTAGTTTTATCACGGACAGTGCTTGGTATTTGTACACACCTGTTGAATGTTTTGATTTTTGACAGCAAAACGGATAGTTCTACACCGGTTTCAGCGGTGGTCTATGAAAACAATTGTTATTCTGCACATTGTTCTGGTGAAGCAAAAGTTTTTACGATTTTTTTTGACGCAGAACCAGCTGTTTTAACTACAGCTACATTTTCCAGTCTTATATAGGCCCAAGAGGTTTCCTAGCATCGTATCCTGTATCCTATATTATCACAATCGTAATATTATGCCTGAACCAAGTCCCTATTTGCACAGTCCACAGCCTAATTGAAATAACGAACGGCGATGCTTTCATGTTTTTACAATAGAGGCTGGAAATCCGCTGACGATTCGTTGATGATGACATTTTTGACACTACTCGTGTTATTAGAATCAAGGTGGGTGTAAGGGAGGGGTGGATGGAATTTCAGGCCTGTCAAGGTAGCCATATTGATAAACCGCATTTTCTGCACGAAAAGTAAAAATTACATTCGCTGTCCGTTACGAGAATTCCCCGCCACCGCACGACTGCGTAACGTAAGTCCGGAGAGGTGCCCGATGCCGGAGCCAAAAACCCGCCCGAGTGTCGATTTTCGGTATGCTGCGCAAAAAATGCAAGACTATGTGCGCGCGCGATCATATTTGTGCTGCTGCGATCGTGCGTAATAGTTTCGCAGCAGCAGACAGGCAGCCTTGTGCGATCGATCTTAATCCAAAGTGTGGAACGAAGAAGACGGTCTTACGATCATCTCGTGTAGTATTTGGATATTGCATTGTGAAAATTCGTGCTATTTAGAGGCTTCCTCTAATTCCAGTGCTGGGCAAGTGGGTCGGTGCTGTGTCGGGAGCAGGAGGACTGAGGGGAACGGCAGGGGGTACATTCCATTCCCGATAGAGGAGCAGAATCGCAACAGTGTGTTCGTGTGTTTATCTTGCGTGTCGTCGTTGTGAATTGATATATTTATATATATGTGTGTGTGCGTGTATGTGTGTGCGTCCCATTTGTGATGCGAATAAAAATTCCATCATCCCCGCATTCCAATCGCTATAATTCACTCCCCGGGCCTCTTCTGCCCCGTACCCCACGCCTGTTTCCTGTCAGGAACATTCTTTGCTGCCGCGTATCGCGTTGTCGTTGTCATTTAGCCGGATCGAAGAGCCGCGCGATCATATATTCATCAAAAGATATCTATTGCGTGACTGTTTTTTCTGCCATTTCCCCCCTAGTGTATGGAGATTCAGTAGTTGAGTGGGGGAAGTAAAAGAGGCTCGGCTAATATCCATGCCAACGCAGTGGTCCGGAGTCGATCAAAGATGATTTTCGTGCACCGTACAGGTGAAAGAATTTTATAATCGACATACCAATGCGTTCAGTCTATTCCAATTATGAGCGGACAAGAACATTCCTCAGAGTATGTGCACACGCACACACGTACACACGGCGGCAATAACACTCACACACGCACACACTAACAGCTTCCTTACAATCGCATGCCATTGGTTGCCGCCGCTACCCCTGCCATTCACGATCTCCTCCACCTCTCTCTCCCTCTTTCTCACATACACACACTCACCCACTTGGCTCGCTCTTCACCGCCCTCCTCTGTCATCCTCGTGCTCAAACATTCCAAATTCCAATGCCAGTGAGCCGCGCGGTTGTTGCGCGCGTTACCCTTCCTTCCAACTTACTTCATCACGCAACAGTCTACTCAAGTGCACTGCACTGTCGCTACACACGTGCGAGCGTGTTTGTGTGCGGGTGTGCGCGCTTGTTGTAACGTCGCTTGCGTCCTCTTCTCGCACACGCGCACCACCTCCGTGCAATTCGCTCTTCAGGGCCGTCGACGTCGTAGTCAGTTTAGTGTTCTGTGGCTGCGCGCGGCGCGATCCTCTCCAACGAAGGGTACTTTCAAAACCGGGGGTGAAAAGTCATTAAAAACCTTGCAATTTGACGTCACACACGATCTTGGCGCGTTGGTGTTGGTGGCCGCTGACGCTGTATTCTACGGCTGCCTCTCCCGCCCCGCTGGCATTTTGGCGAACGGCGGCGACACACATTGCTGCAATAACTCTTCTGCACGATTCTCTCGCAAGCATACACCAAGGCACGCACGCACACACACACCACCATTTCACTATCAGTGCAGCAGCCTATCGTGTATTTGCACACAATTTTGTGCAAGGAATGTCGTTCGCTACCCGCGTCATACGCTCCCACCCGTCCCCACCCCTTCGTTTCCTAGGCAATCGAGAAATCGGCGATTGCACACACTTTGGAGCAGCACCGCGGTTACTACGATTAGCTTCACAAACAGTGCTGTATCTAGCAGGGTTCCTCTGGGTACATTCTAGGAATCCTGGAGAAAACAGCACAGCAGATCCGTTGGCGAATGACAAGATTCGTTCAAATGTGCATCGTTTATTCAGTTGCATAACTTGAACAAGGCGAAAGAATGTGCAGCTTAGTCTTTCCCGAGCTCCTATGTGTTAATCATTAAACTCTGTTTAGTTTTGAAATTATCCGCGATTTTGAGTAAAAATAGTAATACTTTCCGATACTAATTCGTAATTAACAAGTTTATTAACTATTTATTGCTCACGTCACGTGTACATATTTGGTTTAGCGTGTCGTTCTACAGTAATTGCAGCGATTAGTTAAAAAATGTCAATGGAACTTGTGCAGTGTACATTTAGAGGTATTGTTGCCCGAAAATAATGGTTTCCACAGCTGAACAAATCACCAGCAATGGAATTTAAACCAATCTAAACAATGCACAACGTCAAGTGTAGTGATTTTGGGGTTGTAAAATCACACCAAACGTACTTCGAAACTCGGTGGTTCTTTTAATTTGAAAAAAATGTGGAAAATGTTTGCAAAGAATTAAATTTACCAACGAACAAATGCCAGCGCTCAAGCATTTGCGGCTATGTTCGACTGCGATCTCCTCAAAAAATTTGGTTGGTAAAATTCTACACATGCTGTGAACAGCTTAAGAACGAAGCATCACTGCCCCGCAGGCCTGCTGGGAAATGCGGCACACCAACACCACCACCACCGGTCTCCCGTGTATGGTTGTGTGGTTTCTTGTCGCCGCACATGATGGCTGCATTCCATTCCGTGTGTGTCACTGTACCTACTCCTCATTTTTATTTGTTTTTTTTTTGCGAATTGCCATGGACGACGGGGCGAGTAGGGTAACGCTTCACAACACACAGCAAGCCGAAAGTTTCAAAGCGTTGTGTGCGTATGTGTGTTGTGCCGTTGTTTTGGGAGTCGCAGCCAGTGAGCTTTGCTTTGCTGCCACAGCCGCGAGGGCTAAGAGGATTTTGACGGATTAACGACATTCCATTTGCCGGGCTGATTGGAGTTTTGTTCCACGCATTCTTAGCTTGCTTAACACCACGGCGCTCGGGAATCGCTCCCATGGAAACTTGAGTGGTGTGACAAGCGCAGCGTCTTTTATTGCGTATTGTACGGTTTGGGTGCTAAAGCATGGTACATAATTACAACGACATCCTATCTACTTTCCTTCGTTGGTCTTCTGAAATATTTCATTTGCTAATCTGCATCGAATGGTAGCTAATCACTTTCTTCTGACGCTTCTTGCAGAATGGAACCGGAACGTGTGAAGTAAAGTGACAGAAACCCACGAAATAACGACGACCATCGCGACCAAGTGTGGTCCCCAGTGCTTGAATACGAAGTGAATCTCTCGGTGCGACAGGATCGAAACATTCCTGAAATGCCCCACAGTGCGCGTGTGTGTGATTGAACGTTGTGTATTTAGTTGACGAATACGAACCAGACAGTGTTACCCCGTCTGGCTTAAACCCACCCACCCCTCCTCCCGATCCGAAGATCAAGAAGCGTCTCAAATAGTGAACCGAAAAAAAAAACGAACGGAACAAGTTGACGGATACTGTTCGTTTCGAAAATACAACCGGTGGTACACAATGTCACATGGAGGAGCAACTCGATACTCGCAGTACGGCGGTGCGGGACCTCAGCTGCAATCGAACGGTTCCGGTGGGAAAGCGTCGGGCCAGGCAACGACAGTAGCCACGGCGGCAGCCACAAGTCCCCTCACTGCCGTTTATGAGACCTCCGATGCTGGTCACATCGTCCGGTGCTTCGATGCTGCCACCGCCACCCCCCTGCCCGCAAACACCACCCAAGTATCCCGGGTCACCGAACGGCAGCCTGTCCGGTTCGGATACGGACGTGTCCACATCGAACGAGAATCTGTCGCGCGAGGAGCGCTACGTGCTGAGTCATGCGCGCGTGGAACCACAGGGCGAGGAAAATTTGCAGGGAAATGTCACACCGGTGAATGAGATGCAAGGTAAGCTAATGAAGAACGATCGCTCAGAGCAGAATGTTGACCCACGTCGGAACGGCTTAAACAATCTCGTTTTCTCCACACATCCACAGGACGGTTCATTGGTGACAAATTTTCCTCGAACACCTCATCGGACTCGACGCGGTACGCTACGCCGACCGGTGGAAGCAGTAGTCGCAGCATTTCCGAGTCCCGTGGTGGCGGTGGTGGAATGTACGGGAACGGTGCAACCGGTAACGAGGCACCATCGAATCGCAGCTCGATGGCCGGTTCGAATCGCAACTCGCTGAAGGAACCGAACTCGAACCGCTCGTCGATGGATGTTTCGCAGTCGTCCTACAACACGCTCATCATTCACGACGACCTGTACAGTTCGGTGGCTTCGTCCGGTCGTGATTACGCCGGCAGCCCGCCACCGTACATGAAGAAGGAGCGGCCACGCTCGTACGGTGAGGCCGCACCGGTGCCCGCTCCGATGCAGGACATTTCCGAGATCAGCGAAGAGTACATCAACCAGAGCCACGTGCTGAAGCATCTGGCGAAGGAGGTGAAGCTGTCGCGTGCCACCAACGCTGCGGCCCGGAACAGCCGACAGCAGTCGAGCGGCGGTTCGACCGCATCCACCGTCGATGGTGAACAGCAGAAGATGTCCGGCGGTGGCGGTGGCGGCAAGGGTCGACGGGGTAGCGAAACGACGACCAACGGAAGCAAGCTGAAGAGCAAAAGCCAACCCGATCTGTCCCGTCTGTACGACATCGATCCGGAGGAGGTGGAAGCGCTGGTGAAGGAGAATCAGCTGCTCAAGCAGCAGCTCAACAATTGCTATCTGAAGGTTGCCAAAAGTCAAAAGGTATGTGCCGGCTTGATCGGTGTCAGGGCTTGGTGTGAAGGTTTGTTTATATGCCCCTTTGTTTTGGATGTGCCTCTTGCAGTTGGAACAGGAAATAGCAAACATCTACCGTGTGCACGAGGAGCTGGTGCAGTCGTGCGATCGCCGCGAGCGTCTGGAACGTGCGGCCCGCACCCGCCTACAGCAGGACTGTCGACGGCTGCAGGAACTGAACCGGGCGTTTCGCGATCAGGTCGAGGTGTACCAGAGCCAACTGCACGCCTCCTCCGATCATCAGCTCGGCCGAACGCAGCAGGACGTACTCATTTCGCAGCTAGTGAATCAAAGTACGAAAGAGCTCGTGCCGCCACAACGCGTACCATTTCTAACCGTGCGTTTGCGTTCCATCCACAATTGCAGACAAATCTCTGATCGACGCGAACCGGCGGCAGTGCATCGAACTGCAGGCACAGAACGCAACGCTAGAGGAACAGCGCATCCACATTAACGTGCTCGACACCGCGCTGAAGCGTCTCGAGGAGGAGGTAAGTGAACGCGCCCGCGATTCCTCGATTGAGTGTTTTTCTTTCTTCATGTCAGATTTCCTTTCATATCACCCAATTTTCCAAACACAGTGCCGACAGAAGCAGGTGTACGTGGAGCGGTGCGCACAGCTGCAGCACGCACTGCAATCGCTGCAGAATGCCAGCGAAAGGCGGGAGCAGGCCGAACGGAAGCTGCGCATCGACTACGACAACGATCTGCCGAACCGGAGTGGCAGCAGCACCAACAGCGAAACGGACAATCTTAAGTGGCAACTACGGGAGAAGGATGCACAGATACTGCGGTAGGTCGATCGATCTTTTTTTTTTAACAAAAAAAAACGTTCCCCGAGATGGTATTTGATTTTTTTTATATTCAGATTCATGAAAAAAAAATGATTTGGATTTTGTTTCGTTAAGTTAAAACCCAAATATTTAGGGAAGTTTTTTCTCCTCGTCGTTTGGTTTTTGCAACTTCCTTTTTTGATGGATTTAAAAAAAAAAAGCTTCACATTCATTCATTTACGTACCCCACTCGTTCTAGCAATAATTAGGATTGATAGATCACCTCTCCAGCTATCGCTATAATTGAAAACTCACCACCCTCGAGATTGCAGCATGTACGAGTGATCAAAGCCTTTCGCTAATACTCTTTTCTTCCACTTATCCACAGGCTGGAATCGGAATGTGCCCAGCTGGAGCAGCGCAACCTGGAGGAATCGAACGTGCGCAATGTGGCGAAGCTCGCGATGGAGCGCAACTCGCAGGAAACGGAGCGCATCCTGGCGGAAGCGAAGCAGGAAAAGATACGCTACCTCGACGAGGCGCACGCCGCCAACCGGAAGGTGACGGAACTGCAGACGCGCCTGAAGCTGGTTGAAAACCGGCTCGCCGAAAAGGACGCCATGATCCGCGCCTACCAGGGACAGAAGAGTATGTATATATTTACGCGCCCTCTTGTTTTTTGTTTTATTTTTTGTTGAATATTGGCATTTTTTCTGCCCGCTAGTTTACGGTGGCTCGACGAACTCCTACGGATCGTACAACCTATCGACGGATAGCTTCGCACTGAATCCACTCGGAGCGTACAACTCGCAGCCATCGTACGTGGACGTGTCGAGCGGTGCGTTCGATGTAGCCACCGGTGCCGGTGGTTCACTGCTCGACGCATCGTCCGTCGTCGTCGGCCCGTACGGCCCGACCGCAACCGTCGTGTCCAGCTACGCGTCCTCCTACGGTCCCACTGGAAGCAATCCCTCCTCGTTTGCTCAAAACTCACTCAACCTGCCCACCGGTGCGGGAGTCGGTGGAGGTAGTGGTGGTGGTGGTGGTGGCGGCGGTGGCAGTGGTGTCACCGCCGGCCCCGGTAGCGGCTCGGTTGCGGGATCCGGTGCCGTCGGTGCTTACTCATCGCCCGGCAGTAGCAGCACCACCTCGAACTACAGCAGCTCGGCCAACTTTGGTGCGGGAAGCGAGCACACGATCTACGACAGCAAGAGCTACGACGCGCAGCGTAAATCGATCGACGATCAACTGAAGCAACTCGACGAGCAGCTGCTCAGCAAGGTGAGTGAACTGACGCTGGTGGAGAAGCAACATCAGCTGAACCAGCGAGCGCGCGCACTCGCAGCCAAGCTGAAGGCGGTAACGGCCAGTCGGGCTGGCTCGTCCGGGCTCGGCACGGCCAGTGAAACGTCGTCGGCCGGCTCGAGCACGGATGCAAACGGCGGTGTCGGCGGCAACAACAACGGTAACCATCTGCTGCATGTGGCCTCCACTACTAACCTCCCACCAAAGCCTTCCGGTACACGCACCGCTTCCTCCTCTACCTCTTCCGCCGCTTCGTCGTCCGGCGTGATGGTGGTGCCCTCTAGCGGCGCGAAATCAGTACAGCAGCGCAACAAATTGCCTTTACCGATCGCACCGGCATCATCGGCAGTGAAAAAACATCATCACAACATCATGTCCAAAACGACCTCGACACCGGCGATCGCTTCGAAGAAATCGGCCACCGGTGGTGGTGTGGCAACCGCGTCCGTTGGCACCAACACCGTTGCCGCCGAACAGCACCGTGGAAAGAAGCTAGCCGCTTCGTGCAAGAACGTAGCGACGTCGGCGACCGATTCGTCATCATCCTCATCGTCGGAACCGGAAACGTTCTACTGAGCAATAGTATCCTTTTCCCTCCCTCCATATATACACACACACACGCACACATGACGCGCAACGATCATTCCGCCGCCATCATGCATGCCGCCAAACACCAAAGATTTTTAAACCGAGTGCGTGTGCGCGTGTCCGTTTTAACTCTACTGATGCCTCTCTTTCTCTCCGTTGGTGGTAGCAGCGGTGTGTTACGATGGATAGTATTTATTTTATTTTTATTTTATTTTTTTTTGCTACGAAACAAATAGAGTAAACTCTCGGTTTTCTTTGTGATACGTTCCTGCTTTTCGGCTTTTTTTTCAACCGGAGGTAGTATTATCTCTCCTGTCGTCTGGCTCAAGCGCGTGCTCGCATGCCTTCATAGTTTCGAAGGGACGACACATTGAGCGACATCTGGTGGTGAGAAAAAAAAAAGATATTGGAAAAGTTAAACGTTGTTGTAAAGAGAAACGAGACAGCTAAAGTAAACAACTAGGCAGCGTGCGAGAAGCGCCTCGAGCGCAACGGAAACCCAGAACCCAGTAATGTTTTATGTTTATGTGTTAGATTTTATTTGTACTTTATGGGAGGGCGGGGAGTTTGGGGGTTGTTTGGGTAGTCGAGAAGGCACGCGGGGGCTTCTGCGTGGGATACTATGGGCACTGCGTGCCTGCGTTTTATATATCATTTATATAAATATGTTTTATTTTTATTTAGCATGTAGCATATTTGAAACGGTGTTACTAATTTATTCGTTCTCAAGTACGATTGACAGATGTGGGCGGCGGGAGCTTGCGGGGACGGGTGTGAATGTGTGTGTGTGTGCGTATAACTGCGCGTTAGGTTTTGTGTTCTAAAGGGCTTAATTGCGCTGGGCTTCCTTCTTGCCCAGGGAACCGCGAAATCATCCGCATGACTGCATGACATTAGCGTATTGAAAAGCTTTACAGCCACCAACCCGTTCCCAACCCCGCACACTAGATCAGTGTGCAGATTTTTACCTACAATAGAGCTTAATAGGAGCACGGTCGGTCGCGGGACAACCATGGGGCCTTAGCATGGTTTTTAATACAAAGAAATTAAACGAAAAAAAAAAACGAAAAAATAGCCATGATTTTTTTACATGCGACGCTAGTAAGAACGTACTGCACTTTTGTGTACTTTTTTTTTTTAATACGCTCTCCAATATTAACCATTCGAAGGCGCGTAGAGTTGTTGCCATCAGCTAACGATAGGATCACAGCGCGGCTATGTGTTTGGATAGCTAGGACGCGAGAAGGCCCTCGCACGGACAACCAATAGCCTGAGCCTAAGGAAAGGACCCGCTTATAATGATGAAATAAAAGTCGAAGACAGATGCATTTAAAAAAAAAAAACAATGAAAACAAAAAAAACTCCAATTGGATGTGCTCTCTTTCCTTCGATTTGCGTGTGTGATTTGTTCGGTGTGTATGTTTGTTTGTTTGCCTCTTCCAATTGTTACTTAAGTGTGTTCATTTGCGTGTGTGTGTTTTTTTTTGTTTTTGCGTGCGTTTGATTTCCTTGTGCAGCTTAATGTTCTGCTCAAGCTGCTGCTTCAAAATTTCCACTGTTTCTGGAACGGTTGCATAAACCGCATCATTCATTCCGAAATTTCGATGACAAAAACAAAAAGGCTATTACAACAAAATTTCACTAAACCCGTTTAAAATTGTTGTTTGGTTTCTACGAGTGGTTTTGCAGTTTAAAAATAAAAAAAACACTCTCGCGCGCTTCTGATGCGGCTTTTGTTTCATGCTCGGCCGCTCGCACCGTGTCCGGTAGCAGGATCGCAGGTAGGTTAGCTTTACCGAACCATCGTCCGTCCGTCCGTCGGCAGGCAGGGGGAGGGTAAGATTGAGTTCGTTTGGAGTATCGCAGTAGCACAACGTTTTCATGCATGGCGCATTAAAGCGGGCACATTTCTTTCCATTCCAGCGCGGGCTGTGCTGCTTCCCGAGTCTGACGACGAAGAAACCGATCCAATCGTTGCTCGCCGACGAAGTGTCCGTCCTGTCGACGAACAATAGTGAAGCATTTTTGCAGGTACATTTGTTGCGTTCGCGTTGTTCGCTCAAACGCTGAAGGATACTGTATGAGGTAATGCTTTCGATTTCCCCGGGCTCAGAATCTTACACACATCGGATCGGACCGACGATCGGAGCAACCGCCGGATCGGGAGCCATCGAGCGGTGCCGGTCAGAAGGTGGACGATATGGTGCTGCTGGAGAAGCAGGGGCGCTGCTCGCAGAAGCTGCGCGGTGGCAGCAGTTCGTCCAGCGGAACGCTCGGTAACTTGGCCCACGTTTCACAAGCCGTCGGACAAAACATGACCGACATCAGCAACATCGGTGCTGCTGGTGGTGGCGCAGGGGATGGTTCGAGCGGCGGTTCGGGTGTGTCCAGTGCTGGCAATAAGGTACGGTACGGTTCGATCGGTTTCGAAGCCATTACTGATCGGTTCTACTCCTTTGCCTAGGTCTCAAAGATGCTGTCCGGTGTGTCGCAGCAGGTGGTAGTAACGCAACGTGGATCGTCTCTTCCGCCCAGCGCACTACCCCGACCGCCCCGGAGCTTAAAGCCACCGCGAAAGATCGAGTACGGTCGGTTGAGCGACGGAGGCGGCGGAGACGGTGGGAAGAAGACGCGCGCCGCCACTCCTCCGTCGCCGGCTTCGTCATCCGGTGCGAGCCAGAGTGGTGGTAGCGGTAGCCTGAAACGCACCGGCCGTGAGTTCTCACCCGCCAAAGGGAGCTACGTCGAGATGAAGGACACGCTGCACCTGACCGGCGGTGGCCACACGCTGAAGCACAAATCGTACGGCTCGATGACGACCGTCGGTGGAGGCGGTCCGCCGGCGGGCGCAAAGTTCGGTTTCGGTTCCTCCAAGTCCGGTTCCGGGACGGGCGGCACGTCCGGGAACTACCAGCGGCTGGAGGATCCATCGCCGACGGGCTCGACCGGCGTGGCGAACGTGCTCGGCGGACACCATCAGCACAACAACAGCTCCCAGTCCCAGTCGTCGCAGTCGCGCAAAAGTTCCGGTGACTCCGGCACCCTCAAACGCTCGCTGCTACCGAACACGGGGGGACGTAAGACGAGCGTGAGCTCCGGCATGCCCAAGAGCGGTGGCTCACGGGACTCGCTTAATTCGGCCTCGTCCGGTTCGAATCACTCCAACGTGGGGCAAACGCGCTCGAGTCCGCAGCCGCCCGGTTCCGGGTACCCCCATCCCCATCAGCTACCCTCCCGTACGCCTCCCCGCTTCCTGCAGCATCATCACCATCAACCGTCGACCTCGGTTGAGTCGAACAAATCGCATTCGAACTACCACAGCATGACACCTCAGAGTACTCAACAACAACAACAACAACAACAGCAGCAGCAGCAGTTCCACCACGGTTTCTTCGCAAAGTTCCCATCCCAGCACGCGGGTTCCCCGGTGAGGACGACGATGCAGCAGCAGCAGCAGCACCATCCCAAAACCTCCTCCTCCCTGCCCAGCTCCAGTATTCTACATGCGGCGGCCAACTCATCCGCCACGTCCGCGATCGGGCAGTCGTCGACGGCTTCCCTGCCACCGAAGCCGTCCATGCTGGACAAGATGGTTAGCGGTGGAGCGTCCAGCTGCGTCAGCGGCGGCCAACAACAGCGACGGGGCAGTAGTTTAGCGCGCGTTGAGAACAAATACCGCATACAGTTTTGACCCGTTCCGTATTGCACGTTCCCGCATCGGAAGAACATACGTTAGTAGTTAGTAGTCCGCGGATGCACCTCCAACGCGCCACTCACTCGCGCTCGATCACGCACAAGTGATTTAAAACCAAAAACAAGTGAGCTCACCTCGAGTTTCGCATCCATCGCCTCCCCAGTAGCAGCTAAGGTAGTGTAGCGTGACCGTGTCGCGTTGCGCGAGTGAAGAGTATTGACGAATATTGAGGAATAAAGCCTTACACACTAGTTTCACGCGAGTTTGGACGAAGGCGACGAACGATACGCTTGTTCGAGGACGGTAAAAGTGAGCGAGTCGATGAGCGACGAAAGCCATATCTGTAAGTTTCTTTAAGCCGAAATGAAAAGCTAGCTTGACACTGTAGCGCACACAGAATAAAATCCTAGGCAAAGTGATCCAGCTGTCTCTCGTGCTTGAGTTTCGGGATATCGGAATAGGTGCACGTCCTTACTTAAGTTTCTTCAAATATAATTAATTAATGAAGACTTATGAAACGCTCACAGTGCAATGAGCTTTGATAGTTTCAATGATGTTCAAAATGGAAGCCATATTCCTTGCTCATTTCACTGAAAGCTGTCTCTATAGCAACTTGATGCGCATGTGGTTGTGATCCGAGGGGAAGTAGTGTTCTCCGTTCTCTTTAGAACGGAGATTGGAGCCAACTACTTCCGGCGTTACTCCTCCATGTGCAACAATGCAAAACGATCGTCAGGCGCTCGGAACCTCTAGCACTGGTGCCGGTGCTAGCTGATCCGTTACCGAAACTAGCATCAACATTCTTCGACGGTTCACTTTCAACCCTGGCGGCCATTAGCGCGTACGAATGTGACCTAAAACGGCTGGGAAGTAGTCCAGCCGTGCGTTGGATTTCGTTCGCTAACGGTAACTTTCGCGATCTTCACATCACAAAACCCCGAAGCCCCTGCCCCCCGTCCCGGGGCAAGAAGTATCGCTAGCAGGCTGGCTGGCGGTAAAACGCGAAACGCGTCTCCAAAGCAGCAACGGGCAGCACGGTTGAGATGAGAAGTGGTTAAACAACTTTCCCGTTTCTTGTTCCGGTTTGGTTTTTTTTTCCTTTCCACGTCTTTCTCTCACCCTCATCCGCCTTCGCACACCCTTCCCGCTTGCCTGCCAGCCGGTTTTTCTCTCTTTCTACGCGTTCGCTTCACTTCCTCTTCGCGGTGTTTTGTGCGGGCCGCAGCATGCCATCCCAAGATTTGATCGTTTGTTCGTTCGTTCGTTCGTTGCCGAAGTTACGAAATCTCCACCGCCTCCATTTGAAGGGGGAGGGGGGGTTGGTTGGAGATGATGCAAAACTTTTCTTTTCTCGGTTCGTCTAGTGTTATGTTAGGGTGGATGCGAAAAAAAAAACGCTCTTCCCTGGTGGTGGGGTTTTAGGGGTACGGTAGACGGAAGTATCTACTCCCGGTGGAGCGATTTTGGAGCGATTGCCCGTTCGAATGGAATCGGAAGGTTAAGGCGAACGATGAAAACCTGTTGACACGATCCGACGTCCATATATTGCCGTTCAGGAGCCTATTTTTTCACACAACGTCCGACGGTGGTCATTTCTATCAGCCGGTACACGTTTTCCATAATTACTGCCGAAAGTTGTCGCCGCGAGCAAAGGACAACAAAACCCGTTTCGCATTCCTTCCGCCACGCTTCACTGGCGGCGTGAGCTGATTGAGGAAGCCTAAAATCGGTCTCATATCGATGCTAATTCCTTTCTCGTCACGCCCACGATGCATTCCACCGACAACAAACACACACATGCTCTCGGAAATGTCATTTCGCACATTTCCTCCTTCCCCTCCCCCACACACCATTATGCGGAGTGTTTGAAAGTGAGAAAAAGAGAGAGAAAGAGAGAGAGCGAAGGAGACAAAAGAACGCGCAAGGATGAACGGTGGGTGGTAATGTAATTTCGCATTGAACTTGACCTGAAAAGCGCCCCGCACACAGGCCCACCGTCACAAACGCACACACATTACGCCTGATTACGTGTGAGATGCAACACATCTCACACGCCACACGCTCCTCTTCTCGCATCGCTCACTTTGCAAAACAAAAACAAAACGCGACTTTAAACTGTCATCGCCATAACTGCCAAATTTTGCTTGTTATTAGCCACGATGGTTAATATAAACAACGCGTTTCCACGCGTCGCACAATTGCGTCAGTAAGCCTTCAAACACTCGCTGGTAGAAATTACGATTTCCGTTTTCGCTACGCTACAAAATAGTGCTGGCAGTGCGTCGGACTCAGCTTCCCCACAAAGAACGGAACAAAATCGGGGTAATGGATACTGCGGCTTCCTTCCTATTCCCCCACCCCCAAGCGCAACGCTTGCCGTGGCCGTTGGGAGGGGCGAGTTGGAAAGGAGTTTTTCATTTGGCCTAAATTACTGTGGCCCAATTCACCGAATGTCCCCCCGATCGAAGTCGACGTTCAAAGGAAAGCAGTAATAATGGCGGCTTGTGGGGAGTGAGAGACGAACAAAAAAAAAAAAAAAAAACCCAGAATAATGTGGGCTTTGCGAGCGTTGGCCACTGTTATGATCCAAAATCGGTCGTTTAGCAAACGACACAATTGTGACGTGTTCATAGGAGAATTGTCTGTCCTTCGTCTTATTTACGATCGGATTCGATTCGATTTCATCACAAGCCAATTCATCGGGCCAAGCTGGCCATCTCGGTTTTAAAGATGCATTCTACTTTCTCTTTACTCTCCCTCGCGCTGATATCAAACGCCGCGCAAATCACGCAGTCCTAATCTCCTTCACGCACGTTTCTCATTCTTTAACTGTTCGTAATTGACCTAGAAATGGATTTCGATCCCTTTCCCGTTCCATTCCGCTCTTCCCCACAACCCAGCTAGCACCTCCCGGTACCGGCTTTCTCTTTTCCACGCTGCACCCCACTGCCTTTGTCGTCAAGGTTTCACCTTGCAGCGACGCACAATCGCGCACACACACACACACAAACGCGCAGACGAAAAGGGTCGTCTCGTCCTTCGGAAGACACGGTTCGATGATGAAAAATAAAACTTGTTCCCCCAACCACCACCAACAGAATCCTTTAATGCGAGCGAAGGCGACTTTGATTCGGGAGCGCTTTAATTCCAGCACCAATATGTCGCTCCCTCTCATTCGCTCTCTCTCTTTCTTCTTTATCTCGCTCTGTTTCGTTTCCTAGGTTTACAATACTTTTCCCTAGTTTCAAGTCTTTTTTACGACAGACAAAGATCACAAACTTGTTACTTTTGTTATTTCGGATGTTTCGCTTTGTGACTAATTCTTTTTACGAACGCATTTGAAGGAGAATTAGATCATCAGACTGTGTCTCTCTCTGAGGACACATTCCTTCTTATATTTCCACTCTTTAACAGCAACCAGCGGCGGTGGAGTAAAAGTTACCTAATTTATTGAGATATTGGTCCAACAGTGATGCCTCTCCCTCTGTCCATCTCTTCCACCTTGACCTTGGATGTTGGATTCCATAAGTGGGTGAGCACGAGCTCACCTGCTCAGAACGAGGCAGAATTGGTATGTCATAAATTATTTATTGAACTCATCTTGGTCGGCTTTAGGAGCACAAGATTGATCCACGCAACCGTTATTTCGGCATGTGATTAGATTAGCCGCGACTCGTAACATTAGCCCGATGGACGTCATCGTTCATCTCGCGCCTCCTTTGCGCGAGATGATTGCGAGCTGTAGCCCAGTCGTCGTCACCTGCAAATCGCGGCCCGCCGTGTTCGTTATTCTCATTTTGGCTTTCCCCGACCCCGAAACCTCGGCCCGATTCTTCTCGCTGGCTTTGTTGGGGTGCAGTGGGCCAGTGGGTGGGAAGGAGGGAGCGTTGAAGGTGGACGGACGGACGGCGCTATTACACACCGGTTTGGGTGGCAATTCTTGCACTCTCCTGCCCCTATCTCACTCGCTCTCGCTGAATGTCGCTCTCGCTTTGGCCACCGTCAGCCAAGCGAGCGGAATTGAGGTCAGTTAAGAAACGGTTGAACGTGAACTACTACTCACCGCGGCGTGAGTGAGTGAGAACGATGCCGGCCGAAACAATGCGGTGCAAGATACAAGTTTGTTGAACAAAAACAACACACACACACACAAGCTCCGCCGTCATCCTCATGAAAGCCGGTTCCGGCGTTTCGCGCGATCCGTTTATGGCTGTGTGTGTGTGTGTGTTTTTTTTTATTTTTCACAAAGCGCGTCATGGCCTACTTCTCACCGGTTTTATGTCTCGCACTCGCTCATACGCTTCACTAGTTGCGTTCTCCCTTTTGCTCCACCATCTTTGCTAGCGGCGGGGGGGTGATGTTAACGAGTCCGCATCTAGTAGTCGGTCGAGACGCTAAGCAGCATCGATTACGACCAACAGAGGTAGAATGCGAAATAATAAAATACACTTCACTAGTAATAGATTGAACTCAAACCAGGAATAAAACAGGAAAACAAAAATACTAGAATAACGATGACTAACAGAATAGCCACGAAAACACCCTCAAAGCACAGAAACGGGAACTGTAGCCTTGTGCTGATTGTGGCAATTATCTCTCGACCAGTGCTCAAAACTCAAGAATTCTCAAGGCAACAGTAAACACACCTCACAACAGATCGAGCTTAAGAAATCTACATGAAACGAAAGGTGCACTCCCTCCTCGCCTTATCATGTTTTAGTCAACTGTTCCGGCTACTTCTTCCCCACAGCCGAGATTGTTTTCCCCGCGCCTTGTTGCGAAATGGACTGGCCGCCGTACGTTGGGACGCGCTTGAATGGTTTTGCACGAGAAGTGAAAGTTTGCTACAAAGTCGGTGGTCCAAAGGAGGCAAAGGAAAACGCTCGGAAGGCGTGATGGCGTTGTCGAGTCGGAGAAGAAATGACGAAGGTATGATTTCTTAGATTCCTTAGGACTTCAATGAGCAAAAGCATTTGTCGTACTTCAGCCTGATGGTGTTATGATTTTGGCATGCATCGAGAATTATCTACCATTCCAGGAATGGTCAACCAGGAGGCCGGAACGCTTAGACATTCGAAAATCAGCTGTTTCGTGTTGATTTGGTATCGATTTTCCCCTGTTTCTTCGTCTCTTGCGGCTGTGGTTTTTAGCGCATCGGTTGTCTTTCGCATTTCATGCAAAAATTGTTTGACTGTCAGTATGAGCCGGGGTCGTGTTGGTTGTATTCAATGGATACATGTGTTCTCTGGTCTTGTGTTTCACGGAGGATGTTGATTTGCAATGAAACTGTTAGACAATAAATTAGTACACAAGAAAAACTTTCGGAAATAAACGACGCTTGCCAGGAAGTTCTTCTATAAGCAAAAATTAATAATCATATTACTGATAAAAAATGATCGGAAAAGCATAATCAAGATTTTTTTGATTGAAAACCTCGTACTAAAACAAACTTAAAACAAATATTAGTAAAACTATAACTTCACTACGCGCTAGGGGTTTATAGCACGCCGATGATGACCGTGCAACGAGTTCGGGTCTTTGTTTCCGTGGGAGTAAGACGTGCGAGGATATCGCGCCGCTCTCTTTCGCTCACGGTAAACGTATTCGTGCTAGCTTCGGGTTTTCACGAAGTTCGCCCAGCGAGCAAAATGAGAGAGTTTGTGCTCTCTTCTGGATAGCTTTTTTACGAAGAGCATGCAATGGGAAGTCTTGGGAGAGGAAGTCTGAGTAAATATTCTCTGGTGAGAGGAAATTTGTCTGGTCGTAGCGTCCAGTTGACACGCTGTTTCGGAATTGTTGGTTCATACTCGGTCCGTTCTCGGTCACTTTTATGAAGCATAGTTTAGAGTAGAAACTGAAACGTGCAGAGGTTGTGGGGGTTTTCATGTTGGGGGATGCTTTTCAACAATGTTAGTGTGCTGTGGGTTGTTCTCCATCTCTCGTTTTAAATAATTAATGATACAACGAACATAAAGGCAAAAACTTACTCAAAGTAAAGTATTTTATTCTAAGGACGAAACAAATATTGATATTTTTTGTCAATTTTTTGTTTCATGTACTGCCTTTAAAATGATGTAACCATATCAATATAAAAATCAGTGAATTCTTAGTATTCAAGATGGGCATGATCGAATGATGATTGTTTGTTTAAAAGAAAGCAAATTCAACACGAAGCGTGTCTAAAGCAGGCTCGCACTGTCAATAACCATGTTTTAGAGGGAGTTGGTACGGTTGTTTGAGAGAGAAAGGTTTCGGGCTTCCGATAACCCGACACGGCCAATGTCAAGCGGGCATCGAGCCGAGGGGGTGCGCTCGCAGCGTTGCCGAGCTCGCACCGTCAGATCGTCTGACTTCGGTTTCCCACTTCGGTCGCGAGCGGTTGTCTGTGGTCGCACTGTCCGTCTGGTTCGTGCGCGCTTCCAACACATCATCCAACCCAGCCAAGACTCCTATGGAATTTGCGGCCGTGAGCAAGAACAAGAAGAAGAATAACCAGCTAGGAAGTCAAGTGCGGTAGCCGTGGGAAGTGACAACAACAAAATACCACCGAATCGGGCACACATTGAATGTAATTTGTGGTGTGTATATTTGTTACGTTTTCGTGTTGTTTGTAGTGCGGCGCAGCAAGTGCGATGCTAGAAGCGCTCCATCTCCGGCCAAGTGAAATATAGTAGTGCAACAGCGTACGCGGAAGAGGGAAAGGAGCAGAAGCAAGGAGGAAAAAAAAACGCACGCACAAGTGAGAAGCACACAGCGCGCGTTGAAGTGAACATAAATGTACAGTTAGAAGACAGCCCGTACACGCGTTCGGACACGATACGGTTTGCGAGGGTGTAAGAGCGAGATGGAGGGCGGCGTGCGTGTGTGAGAGACGAAGTGCGAGTGAGCAGAGTGAGTGCGGCAATGGCTGATCGAAGAAAGCAGCAAAAAGCGTAGGAAAAGCAGAAAAAACGCAAACAAACGCAGTCGTCGGAATTTGGAGTGTGTGTGCGTGTGTGTGTGTGTGCTGGTGGTGGTGCTCCGTGTGCTTAATTTTCCACCCTAACAAAAGCATCAGCAGTTTCGCGACCACGTCTCGCCCAGCCCGGGAGGGTGGTGAGAAAAACCCTTTGTGTGTGGTTTCGCGCGGGCGGCACTGAGTTTTCCGTGAGCAGTGCAGCGCAAGAGAAAATGCAGAACGCAGCAGCATGCGATGCAAGTGCCGATCGTCGTCTCGGTTTCGGTTCCCGGCGGGGCGAGCAGTGAGAAAGCAGCGGCGTGATTTGTGATACAATCCGTGAGCGGGCTCACCCGCGTGTCCTGACCCTGCCTTCACGTCGTTACCGTTCCTGAGTGTGTCAGCGGCAGCTAATTAAATGTCAATTGCCCAAATCGAAGTTGCCATCGTCGTCTCGTCCATTCGTTTGCACCTTGCGGCAACGCACGGGTGAGTGCGAGCGAGAAGGAGAGTGAGTGAGTGAGTGAGTGATTGAGTGGAAAAAGTGAAGCAATAGAACCGGATTGAGCAACGCGCACACTTGACCGTCGTGCCGCCGGCGCTGTCGTGCGGCTGCTGTTGTTTTCTTCGTCCGCGCGTCGATGTGTGCGTGAGGGCCCAGCAGACTGCAAAAGTTCTTTGTGTGCACACACCATTCGGTGTGTTGCATCCCTAGCCCGTCCTTTCGTTTCCGTGAGAGACGATCGCCGCACACGTTCCGTCCGATTTTCGACCGAGGCGACCGTGACACGATCAATGCGCACAAATTCTCCAGCATTGTCGTCGTCTCATCCAGCTGGGGGCTACCGACGAGTGAGATGAGCTCGGGCTCACCACCGTCTCACACCGTCGTTCCCCCTTAGTAAGGCTGAGTTGGTTTTTTGTGTTTGTGGCCGTGTGCGTGTGAGAATCGTGAGATCGTGTGAGATCGTTCGTTCCTTCGTTCACAGTAGGCGCAACCAGTGCACGGTGACAAACAGCGAGCGAGTCACGCATCGTGATGATAGTTCCTTGTGCTTCGTTCTCCCAACCACCCGTCCCCACCAACCGCTGAAAGGAAAGAAGTTCGAAGGAAGATCGTTTTTCGGTCCATTACCCTTCGGTCGTGACGTCTGTGTCAGCTGCCACCAGCATTCGTGCGTGCACTTTTGCCGTGTTTTCATGCACACGCGTGTGTGTGCGTGTGTCTGTGTGTGTGTTTATGGCTCGTGATGCTGTTAAGTGTTTTTTATCGAGCAATCGATTGGGTCGGCGTGCGCGCGCTCGTGTGTGAGTGTTTGTGATCTTGCTAGCGGGCAAAAAGTAAAGAGGCAAATTAAAGTACGCATCTCGGTGAAGAAGAAGTGCGTGATAGGG
>JXXA01003730.1:0-14714 GCA_000956255.1 Anopheles punctulatus | reverse complement strand
GTCATGATCATCGATCAATGACAATTAACAATTGTTAATTAAAGATGCGTCATTTTCGTGAGCTTAACGAACATATCCTTATAAACGTGAGCGCCAGGATTTTGTGCGGTGTCCAGATTTGGAACTGATGATGGTGCCAGTTGTAAAGAAAACGGAAATTTTGCTACAAATTTAGTTTCCCATAAAAAACAAGAAAAATAGCGCACATTGGTTCGTCCTTGAAGTGTAATTATGGTACATTTATACAATACTGTTGATAACGTACGCAGCCACTTTATAGATGTATATCCTGGCCAATGTTAGTTCTACTGTTTCCCATTTGCTACTGGAAAGGCGTTGTAATTTCCAGCTTAGACACCAGATGAAATATTAGGCGTGAAAAAATCAACTTTCTTAACAAATCCAGAGTGTTCTTAATATTCTTTTCAATTATTCTCGAACTAACATCTAAATTGCTCTTGAACAACGAAACCTGTGTCTTAACTACACAACACAATGCATGTGCTTAATGAAATAGCTGTTATAAGAACCTACCCCACCAAGAATATCTTAAATTATTAGCTAAACAACAATCATTTGAACCAAATCTAGCATTAAACGGGCTCAAGAGTTTCATGTTCCCTCGTCGAAGATAAAACGTGCCAGGATTTCTATTCTTATTTCTTTTAAGCTCCCACTAAACCCTGATACGGGAAGTCCAGGAGAGGACAAAAATTAATGTGTTTTTGTTCGAGGTGGAGAACACGAGTTTTTCTATATCAATACCCACGAAACATCCTAGCAAAAGTTCGATAAGGCAACATCATAATTTACGAGGCCATATGCGAGCAATGTTTTCTCGGCGTGTGTGTTCGTTCGACGTGATAGTTTGGTCCATTACTCTAAGCATCCTCCGAAGCTGGCTCCGTCCTATAAGATGTGATTGCAGTCCTCCTTGTGTACGCTTCTTCCTCTCACTACGTCATAAAAACAATCGAAATATCTAAAATCACCCGTTTCGGGATGGGGAAAGCCGGGAAGCCTCGGTTATCGAAAGAACCGAACACGAATGCACGTCGCAGTAGTTCGTCCCAAACGAGGCTGCCACCGGCCAAACCAAACGGCTGCACAAACAAATGCCAAATAGCGCCAGCAAAAGTAACGAAAATCGAAAATCCGCAAAACTTTCCACCGGACCGAGGGTGGAGGCCGCCACTACATCCGACATGAACATGAACACGTTTATTTGGCAAACAGCAGCGACGGGGAAGGGGTGTAAGCGCGGCAGGAAAATTATGAACGCTTGTGGTACGTACAAATCGAACTTCGTACTACAAGCGATAATAGTGACTGCCGCGTGAACCTGAGCATCGAAAACCCGAAAGCAAACAACAACAAGAAAAAAAGCGAGTTTCCCAGTTCCACTGCGCGGTTGAATTGTTTCTCTTTCCTCAATAGTTTTTCCTCCCCCCGCTCGCGTTTTGTGAAAGTTTTCCACGCTGTCACCACTGTCCGATCGAAGTTGTTCCTTCGACCGCGTGGTTTCGCGCGGCCAGTAGTGGGTGTTGTGCTTTTGTGTTTCATTCGGAAAAATAATTCGCCGATGGTTACTTCGATAGCGACGCTGATAAGTTTGTTCCCCTCAACGCGTCGGGGGAGAATTTCGTGTCAGCGAATATTTTTCGGCGATGCTTTACGATCGACTATCGTCTTTAAGAGATGAAAGTGTGCGACAATCCTTCACAACAACTCGCTGGGGTTACTTAATTATTAATTATTAAACATTCATGCTTACAAAAACAAAAAAAAAGTTTAATAACTTTTTTATGAAGTTAATGGTGAGGCCATGCCCTTCAGAAACATTGGCAAAAATAAAATAAAATATATCTTAAAAATTTGTGAGCATCCGAGAAGCAAAATTTATTATTCGAAATTTATTGTTCTCGCATATGTTAAAAATATATGAACTAAATGAATAAATTGAACTCTTAAATGGTCTTTACAAAATGAGATAAATTTGTCAACTAATCTACAGATAATTTGTACCTAAATTGAGGCAAATTGTGAGAACAATCGCAACTGCACGCCCCCACCGGCTGGACCCCAACGAGCGCACGGAATGCGTTCACTTGACAGTCACGATGAAGCTCCTAGTGGCAGTGTTTGTGCTGCTTTCAGTTCCGAACACTTTCGCCCTGTCCACAACAAGCTTAGCGCCCATTCGAACGAACCCCCCGTCGGGCGTGGTAACGTTTTTCGACGAGATACAGCGGTACCAGCTGCGGGAGTCGATTGGAGGGGCCTGCTTTTTCGGCCCACCCAACACGTCCTGGTGGCCAAAAGTTCAGGACGGGTTTCGTGTTTTCCGCCTGTGCAATGGTGCTGAATGTTTAAAGATGAAAGATTCGCCCAGGGAAACGCAGTGTGCGTTGGTCGTTGCAAACGTTGTGAAGGTATGTGCACGTTTCACACAGGTAGTCCCTCTATTGCAAGTATGTTATATTCTGTATTTTTTCACCATGTTTGTTGGGCTTTTTGTTAATTAGATCCGGCAACACTGCCATTTGGCTTTCCTTTTCCACTATTTCCCATTTTGCTGAAAGGCAAACAAAGAGTTTTGATCCCTTTGAGAGTGTAAGCTTTTGAATCGAATAATGCGTTAGTGCGGAGAATTCTGCATTATTATTGCAATATGATGGACAACGCTGCCAAAAATAATGGTTGAGAAATAGTTTACAAAGTTTAAAAATGAAAATTTTCGAATGAATTAGACAATTTCTGTCTTAAAGCAATATGTGTACCTTCTAAGTGATCCTCAATGATGAAGTGATCGTTGTTGCGATTTGGTCAGGAAAATTGACATTTTGAAATTTCGGAAGAAGCATTGCGATCTGCAGTGTAATACACTGCAGATATTTTGGTATATTTTGTATAATATATTTTTTAAGTTTACTATTTTGGTTCATTAAAAATTAAGCAAGTGATATTTTCATTTTATTTAACTTCTATGAAATTTTCCTGGATTGTTTTTAAATTTTAGAATTTAAACGCTTTGGACCATAGAAGTTTTGAAAAACGATTGAAATTTCGGGGAAAAAAACATTTGGCAAACAAACAGCTTTATTTTCAAGCTTATTTTGCTGAGTTTAATCGGCTCAAAACTAACTCAAAAATTGGATTCGAACTTGGATTTGGACTTAGTTAAAATTAGAAAAAAATAACACAGTCATTATAGAATTGGGGTTTTTTGAGGAAATAAAATTATAAATTGTGTGAAAAGCGTTTGACTTGGAAAAATCACACAAGAAAATGTAAACTAAACAAGCAGCTACGATAAAAGGTTTAGTTTTACATTTTTTAACGTATTTTTTTTAGTGAAAACGCTTTAGAAACTCGTCCATAATTGGTAAAATTACGTTTCGTTTTCCTTACCCATCACGCTCCACTCTTTTTCCTACAGCGCAGTTTGCAGCAACAGTTTGAGTATCTTTCTCGCGTCCCCTACTGGACCCATTCGGCCGCCCATCTGCTGGTGTGGGAAGATTCCCGCCCGTTGGAGGGCGAACGTCAAATCACTAGCACCCTCGCAACGTTCGGCGTGACGCGCGTGCTGCTACTTTCGGTCGACTCCGAAACGCATCGGTTTAGCGTGCAGCTTCCGCTGTTGTTTCAGAGAAAACTGGTTTTAATTGATCAATCCCAGGCGCGGCACGCGCTGTTTGAGTTCAACCAGGCGGCCAATCTTCACGGCTTTCGGTACCAAACGCTGTACTACACGCTCGTGCCGTACCTATACCGGTATGATGGCGTTTTCGGTGGTTCGGATTATAGGTTCCTGGAGACGGTGCTCGCACATCAGAACGCAACGCACCAGTGGATCTACCACGTTTCCACCGACTCGACGCTGAACTCGACCGATCTGCACTACGTCGACCGGAAGCTACTGCGAGCGAAGCGTGTCGCGTTCTCCCTCAACCGGCTCCTCCTGTCCGATGCGAACGACACGGTGAAGCTCTATCTCAACACGTTCGACGGGACGTGCGTGCTGGTGCCGAGGAAACCGCTGCAGACGTTCATCCTAAAGCTGTGGGAACCATTTTCCCAGTATCTCTGGTACACGGTGCTCGCGATCGTTATGGCGGCGATCGTGGGAAATCTCATCGCTCCACGCCTGTTCGCGGTCAACTACATTCTCGCCGTGCTGTTCGGCAGCAAGCTGGTCGACTATCGGCTGCGTGCGTTCGATCGTGCCGTGCTCTCCGTGCTGGACGTGCTGGTGTTTCTGCTGAAGGAAGCCTACACGGCCAAGATCATCACGTACATGATCCAAACGAAGTACGAACCGGAGCTGGAGACACTGGAGCAGCTGGCGCGCAGCGGCCTGGCGCTGAAAGTTTCCCCCGGCGACTATCCCAGCATCCGCGAGCGGGTCCAATCGCTGCCGCACCTTCGGACGCTGATACGCGATGACTACAGCTCGTTCAACACCTCCTGGCGCGAATATTTTCATCCGACGTTCGCCCACGTCGTGCCCTGCAGCTATGGCCGGGCGCTCGTCATTTCGGACGAAATGCACGAACCGGACGCACCGCAGTACTATCTGCTGCGCGAGAAGCTTCGTATTCTGCCGGAAGCGTTCACGTTTCTCAAGCGCAGCCCGTTTGTTGGCCGGTTACGTTTCTTCGTCCGATCGCTGTCGGAAACCGGCATCTATGGGTCGTGGTTCAGGCAGGACCATTACGCGCAGGATCGGACGTTAGCGCTGGATGAGATACTGCGGTTCGAGAATCTGGCGTCGTTGTTCTACGTGCTGCTGGTTGGGTACGCGGCAGCCATCGCTGTGTTTGCGATCGAGTTTGGGGTGTCGTATGGACGGGCGCGTGATAAGAGGACGCTGGTAAGGCAGCTACAGAGCGAGCGACGGGGACGCGGAAACAAGAAACGATGGGAGAAGGTTATGCAGCCTTTTAGTGAGAATTTCATGTGGGTTCGAAAACATTTGACAAAAAATAAAACAACTTTTAGGTTAGGCCGACAGACGGATGACACGAAAGCGCGCGAATAATGCATTGTCAATGCAATTTGTAGCACGGATAGAATGCATTAGGGGGCGATTTTATTTTATCAGCCTTTATGCATGCAATCGGCAACACGAGTTTTATATTATAAAATGTAAGGGTCACATTCCGATGTTCTGATAGGGGAACGGTTTTTATTTGTTTCATTTATTTTTATTTTTTTTTTGTAGGAAGAGAAAAGGTTGAGTAGAATCATATCGATTGCTTTAGAGAGTATGGGCTGCTGGTCAAGCCAACTGATCAAAACTTTGGGCGAAAGTTGGCAAGGGAACCAATAATTAATATTTTGTCGTATTATATTTATTGAAGGCAATTCGATTATAATTTTAATGTTTGATTGCTTATTTTATAACATTTTTTATTTTTCTTTATTTAAACTCATGCTATTGATAAGCTTACACTTTATATACAGTTTTTGATTTGCACTATCTTTCATTGTTTTACTTGATTATTTTTTGCATTTAATGAGACAGTGTTTAATTACTGAAAATAATACATTTTATGTTAAATAAATTTTTAAAACAATATGAGGTCAGAAGATGACAGGGTGTAAAAATATCAATAAAAGATCGGTAGGTAATGAGGAAACATGAGGAAAAATTGTTAAGCTTTGAGAAGGCTGCACAGAATAGTTAAAGGACAGCGCAAAATACTTAAAAAGACAGAAAGATAGCATAAATTCAGGCGTTAATCGCTCAAAGAACGTTATAATACTAACAATTCCCGTAAACCGACCACCAATGAAACGGATAGCCGCTAGTTCGATAACAATGGTAGCGATGGTGACAAACGATTCGCACTCTGCCACTGCAGCCACGATAAGAGACGCCCGATCAGGGGAGGTTCTCGACTTCCGTCGTGGCGCCACCACCAATCCAATCCACCTTCATACACACACACATACACACACACTCACACAAAGCTCATAAAAATTGTGAAATCAACCATGCAATTTTCATTCGCCGCCATTCCTGTACACCCCTGCTTGCAGCACGAACGGCGACCAAACAAAGGGCGAACCCTTCGCAGCGTGCGTCCAAGATGGCACGCTCGGTCCTCGGTCCGGCTCCGGAGCGCCAGGTCACGTCACGGAACTTCCGTAACTGGATCGGAGCACAATAATAGATTAAATTTTCCCGATCATTTCTCCACAATTGTACCAATCTTTGAATCATCCAAACGTTGCGCATCCTCCCACGGTGTGATGGCGACGTCACCACCCGATACGGTGACTAAAAATCGCTCTTTGTTGGGTTTTGTCGTGGCCAGAGGAGCCCAGAAACTAGTACACACTGCACACACATTCGTTTGATACCGCACAGAAGCTGTCCTAGTTTTTTTTTTTCTCCCCGTCCGTTCGCTCGCGCTTCGAATGGTTTTATTTTATTTAAGTTTTTTGACTTCTAGTGTGTGTTTTGTTTCCTTTTTTTTTGGTGTGTTTTTGTATTTTGATGCACTTTCGTTCTAGTTCGAACGTGCTGCTAGATCCTGTAAGGATGAGGGGAGCTTTTTTTTTCTTTTTGACGATTGGAGAAGCGCTCAGTTCCGTCTGCAGCGATTGCAAAGCTCATCATATTGTGACAGTTGCAGCAACGGAGCCCACCAGCGGGCACGGACACATCCGGCTAACCGGGTTGCTCATTCATGGAAAAGTAATCATATCAGACCAATCGCCGAAGCGCTGGCTACTGGTGAAGAAGCGTGAGCTTAAAAAAATGGCATCAAAAAGTGGAGAAAAAAATCAGCTCGCTGACAGCATGCCGATGTGAATGTAAACGAGCAGAACAGCGAACCGAACCGAACCGAACCGGGTGGACTAAAAACAAGCGCTGCAATTTAAGATGATTGGAAACTACTTTATTATCGAGCTAGTGCACTGGTGGAAGTGTGTGTGTGGGTGTGGTGTTTTGCTGACAAAAACTGCTATTATATTGTAGAATAGTTTAGAAATGAAAGCATGCACACGGGAGGGGAAAAAAATCCGCATGGAAAATTGCCGACCAAATAGAAATTAAAATCTCTAGTTTTTACTCTTTCCACGAGCGGGTTTTCGTCGTCGTTCGGTTTCGGGTTCGTAATTGGATGGGTGACTGGCTGGCTGGCTGGCTGGTTGGCTGGCTGCTGGTGGCACTTTAAAGCGTGGACGTGTTTTGTTTGCCCACACGGAAAATTATAGCGTGTGCGTGAGAAACGAACAAAACCACTGAAAGCCACATAAAAGGCGATCAAAGGGCTGGAGTAAAAAAGTCAAAACGAAAATGTGCTCTTTCCCCGGTAAGAGCGGTTTTGTTTCACAACGAAACCGTGTGCTTGTCACATTCGCGATAGAGGGGCGTGCGTGTGTGCGCGTGATGCATTGTTTCTGGTGTTGAGAGCTGAAAGTGGAAGCGGAAAATAGGAAAAAAGAACAATTCGCTGATATTTTGTGATGGAGATTTGTTTAGCTTACATAATATGCAATTAATTATTGTTTGATTTGATCGCTCAAGAGGGTGTTTCGATCGGTAAATATTGGAGTGTTGCCTTATTTATGTTGATGTTTTGAACTTTGTTTGTTGTTATTTTGTAATGAAAAATGAGTTTTTAATTAAAAGAACAAAAAAATGTTATGAAACGTAAATAATGTGCTAGCAAAGTGTTTGTCATTTGAACTGCATTATTCCAGGTACGATAGGCAAATATGCGCCTAAAAGTATGCAAATGAGAACCAAAGCAATGGGATAGAAACGATACATTTTAGGATATTTTATAATGCATGAAAATATCAATTTAACATTGAGAACGTTATAAAACAGATAAAAACTAAGAAGTGTGTTGAACAAATACTTCATAGCAAACAAAAAAAAGACATTTATTGACATATGTTTTTCACGACACATTCAAAGCGTATAAAAACAAACTGTTGAAACAACAATTTCGTAGTGCATCAGAAAACGATTTGTACACATAATTCTGATCGAATTTTTAAACCAGGCAGGGCTCAAGGTAGGGCAAATAATTCATTATACCAATTGGACCAATTTCAATTACGCGTCCACAGAAAGTGAACAACATATTTCTCGCTAATAAATGGCACAGGTCGGTTATAGGATTCTCTCATACTATTTTTTGTTTCCATACAAAACACGAGCTTGTGTTTACAGCTAAAGAATTCCCCAAAAGCACCGCATGGCATTAAATGCGATGGGCACGAGGGAAAGAAACAAGTGGGTTTGAAAAATACACGCACTCACCACCCGGTGCGAGTTGCGATGACACGTCGAATTTGTTGAATTTTTAACGAGCGTCTAGCGTCTCACCGGCACTATAATGCGTACCGTGGTTGGGAACTTTTTGCTTGGCAGATTGTTTTTATTGTACCACACCGGTAAACGGTTGGGGAATTCGTTTTTTTTTTCTTGCGCCAATACCCTGGACACCAGCCCAGTCTGAGAAGTTTTTCTCGAGCAGCCGGTGCGTCGCGAGAGTTGTGAGTTTTGCTGTTTAACATAACACATGTGTTGAGCGAGTGAGTTTAAAACCATTTTCTGCGACAGGGCGTGTGAAGGTTAATTAGGGTAAATGTATGGTTAGAATCGTTTCTGTCGCTTAGCAAACGTTAGTAAGTGTTACCAGCTGTGAAATGAATGGTGTATTGATGCGAAATAAATGGGGCAACGTTTCATGGCCTGATATCCTGAGCGTCTCGAGCACGAAATTAGATTACTATCATCTCAATGCTGCTAAGAAGATTAGCAGGATGTGCAACGTATGCCGATTGTTGCAACAAACCTTTGTAGAACGAAAGCGGGATTAGATGCACTTCTCTTCTCGGCCAAGTGGCGTCCCGGTCCGTCTTGATTACTACAGACTGCCCTCCGGTAGTCCTACTGAGCTGATACTCACGTAAACCACATTCTGGTGCGGGGTAAGATTAACCTCCTGCACTGGGACTAAATGACGTACCGGGAAGAGTGAATACCGGATCGTAATCAAAAGTCGGTTTCACCCGCACCGTACGCTGCCCTGCTGTCTGGCATAGGTCTGTCAACCGTGACCGGGACAATAAAGCTTCACCGGAGATGCCCCCGTGAAACGGAAGACGTACCTCGCCGTGTGAGAGTGCAACTGGTGCAGAAGAAGCCACCATCGTTACGGAGAGGATTATAATCAAATTTAATTAAGGGATTATGGCCCACCGCTCGCGGTCGTTCCGGTTTCGCAACGGGATGCTGCCAGGTTTCGGTCTTGGGTTTTTAAAGAAAAAGGCACGTTGCTAAGCAGCGCTTTAAAAACGCTGTGACAAAATGTAAGCTGTGCTGTACCGACGCATTCAGACACGCTTCACAGCACAAGACGCAAGACGGAAGACGCAAGACTCTGCCGTCATGTCTAACCCACTCGAACCGAGTCCCACTTGGCCCGGTTTTAATGAGTGCAAAGTGTCCCTACATTCTCGCTGCATGTTCGATTTACTATTTGTACCGTCCGTCTCCACAAGAAAGTAACACATACAGGATGCAGTTTAGCCGATTCTTTCACCCACTTTGGCACGCTCGTCAATATACGGGGCAGTTAGGCTGAAGAGGATTTGTTTTTTTTGTTCCTATTTTCCCGCAATCATGATATAAGTTGCAGTGAGTGTGTTCCGGTTTTTAACATTCTCTTTCGTTTTCGCTCACGGCCGCACTTAGTATCAGGATTCAGTAAGTCACGTAACGTAAACTTTAGTCCTTGAGAGCGTTAAGGAAGTGATGCTTGAGATTATGGGAGAATAAAGAAAAAAAAAGCGCGATGATGAATGCACAAGGATTGGATTGCATTTATCGAGCCACTATTAGGCCGGTGTATACAGCAATGAACATTCTATAAGAAATAGTTTGATTTGAAGATTCTATTGCCATAAACAAGCACTTAAGTCGCATGAATATTAGATCTAGTCACTTTTACATTGCATACATTTAGGGACGAAAGATATAATGTGATTTAAAAAATGTGATTTGTTCATGCTTTGAAGCAAAATTGTTTACATCTAACAGCATGTGTTAGTATCTTTAGGATAAAATTATAAAAAATAATTATTTTTTCGTCCAGCAATCACCATTATGACGCAGTTGAAACAAAAACGCTTTTATGTACCATACTCTGCTGAAAATAATGCACTGTTTTTTAATACCAATTTCCATGATTATAAAATAAAATGGGAAAAATACACTTTCTCTATTGTTTTACAGAATATGTATGCCAGAGACAGCTGCAAGCAAACAAATAGACTTTTAAGAGCATTGGGAACTATTAACTTCTCCGCCTAAATGTATGCAATCTTTTACAAATAAATTTTCATTAAAATATGATGATGCTCGCATAAAGCAGTTCCAAATCAATTAGCGAGTGATATATGTTCTCACCAGCCTCTTTAGCCATAAAAACTGACCCATCACTGTATCACTTGCAGTTGCAGCGTTGGGGCGTATAAATTTTCTGTAACATCCATCCCGAGACTAAAAACGGTCGCACTTGAGTGCAGCTGAGCGCGTGCCCAAGTGCCGCCGATTGGTAAAACATCTGCCCGTTGTGATACGACAGGACGCTCTTCTCGAGGGTGTCTGAGATGGCACCGAGGTGGCGCACCCATGCTCAGGCAATCGTGAGCACCATCCCGGAGAGGCTTACGTATCTCGACGGCAGTCGCCCACGCTCGGCCAGGCCGAATGTTGCCACCCAGAGCATGGGGCAGTTACGATTTCTAACCGATTATCACCGGTTCTGCTCGCTGAACCGTGCCCCAGTAATCAAATTGTGACCGGTTGTGTAAATATTTGATTTATCGACACCCGGAACCAGACGACGTGCGGCGGCTTTGAGCTTTCGTACCGCACCGCAGTCGTTTGTTTGATTAACGGCAGCAAAGTGGCGGCGCCGCCGGCTACAATGATCTCGGGGATGGTGTGAGTCTCCCTTGGGCAGGGGCTTGGCTGGACGATTATTGCGGTGGATGACATTAATGAGTTGGAATTTCATTTGCGGCCATCAATCGTGCCGCTTTAAGGGTGGGTTTTGGTTTGGAGGGTGGATGAAGGGGCCACCGTGCCGGTGGTGCGCTCTTTACCGGCAAACGTATCGGTGATTATTTGTGCAATGACCCAGTAATAAGCAAACAAGCGCCGAGTGCAGGATACATCTGAGGTATTCCCCATCCTTGGCCTGCCAAGGTAAGAAGAACGGCTGGGGTAAAGTTATGGGCAATGTCGCACACATATAAACTGCACGCTTGAGGTAAGGCGAAGCGAAATAAAAGTCCAAGTAAATTATAAATACACAATACAATGCTCAACGGTAAGGATAAATGCGAAACTACTGAGGCTTATCAATGGAGCACCAGGCCAACCGAAAGGGACGATTTCCCAGTGCATATGTTTATCTTGGCGGTACCATCGACGATTGTTCGAGGGCAGTGAAAGTCCCAAGCAAAACAAGGAGATAGGGAGAGAGGGGGAAACTGGCTATGCAACAGTGGGAATCATTGCGTTCAAATATGTGTTATTGAAATATATTTCATTATTTGAAAGAAAACTTTGTACTTTCTCCTCCCTTAGGGGAGGTTTGTGTCTTGGGTAGTATTTTTGACTAAATTTTAAGTAAATTTCAAGATTTTGTTTATGTATTAAGTTATTAGGCTACAATCGTTAATTAATCTAATGTAGTTTTAAAGCTTTATGTAACAACGTTTCAAATGTTTCTCTGTATGTCTTAAGTTGCCAAATCACTCAGTACATTTTTAAAAAGAAAGCAGTGTAATCTTGCAGTTGATTTTTATACCTAAAATTTTCGGGATGTATAAATTTATTTGTGAAGCAAGTTGAAAACACACAATTTTCTCGAACGTAGAAAAATGACATTTTTTGTATCGAAATTACATTGAATATTCTTAAATAATTCTTAAATTAAATAATCCGAAAATAGCGTCGAATACTTCATGTGTATTATGACCACAATATCCACACATTCAATAGATACAAAACTCCTACCATTCGCCATGCAACAACCGTCCATCCGTAAAATGGAATGAAAAATCGTTCGACGGCAAACATCTTTCATTCCCTTACCACCTAACCTAACCCAACCCAAATCGTCCGGTCAACCGGGAAGGAGCTTGGAAGGAGCCCCGTGGTAGTAAGCACGGGCAAAAGCTCCCGAAAAATACGTTGGCATGTGGTGCAGGGTGAAAGCAAACAAAAAAAAAAAAACACGCCGTCCGGGACGATACATTTGTCATAAGAAGATTAAGCCGAGCCCGCGTTTAGAGCTGCGAGCTTGAGCGAGATCTCCTGTGTTTTTTTTTGTTATTTCGTTCCCTTGTTTGGGGTAGGATTTACCACTCATATCGAACGTTGACTCAAGTTGGGGCGAAGGAGTGTGTGTTTGTGTGTGAGTGTACGCATGTGTTTGTTGATGTGTGGTCAGGTTTTACCGATGACCGATCTTAAGGATGTTTTTTTCTTTCTCTCTCTCCTCCTACCCCGTGGGTAAGTGTGGAGTGTATCTGCGGGTTGGGTATTTGAAGAGGCTTTATTTGTTGTGTTTGTGTATTTATTCAACTCACTTCACATAAACAGTTTTTCAGTTTGATCCTTCGTTCACGTGCTCGGGGCGAAATGAGGCGGGGGGCGGTGAATTGCGGTTCGGGTAGGATTTGGATGAAGGATGCGGAATTGTTATTCATGCCCGTTCTCTGCAAATATTGGTTCGGTGCGCCCGAATCGGTCGAAGTAATTTTCTTATGCCGGTGGGCTGCCGTCGATTGATGTGAGGAGATTTTTCCTTGATATTTGAAAAATATGTTAATTTTTTTTCGCCACGTATTGCAACGGACGAACGGAAGCGCAGAATAAATCGCTAGACAAGAATTAACTCAATGAGCGATCGTGTTTGAACAATGGTTTTGCACTCTTCACCTAGTGCAAGTGTAATAAAAAGAAACAGCTTCAACTAGTACCGAGCCATACTAGAAGAAGCGAGTTTACTTGAAAAATTCTCATTTGAACACACAAAAACACAACACTGTGAACGGCATGTGTGCGATGAAAGCGAATTGAACGCACCGGTCACGTAGGAGATTTGTTTCAGTTACCGCTAAAGCCGGGTAGGGTAGGATCAGTCGGGCAGTGGCACGCCTACGAAGAAGTGCCCCATTTGTCAGTGAGCGCAAGAAAATTCATATGAGCTCAGCTGCTGCGACTACCAGCCGACCAGCGCCAGTAATGCGGCTCAATTTATTATACTTCAAACAAGATTGAAACGCGGTACGTTGGGCGTAAACAGCACATTTGGGGTCATGAAACAGTCTCCGGGTGGACTCAGGTTCGGGAGGATGTGGATTTGGGAAGAGTTCAAGAATTGTTTCCAATGTCGGTGCCCAACTTGACTTAAATGTATGAAACGTTGTTAACGAGTTCAATGTGGCAAATGATGAAATAAAAAAGTGCTGAAGGGTGATGAACAATCTAGATAGAAATATGTACCAATAAAATGAATAAGAGCAACAAATTAAGATAAAAAATTGCAAGTTTGGAGGCGTCAATTTGAAATCTTTGTCTAAAAGTACGCATCGTCAGTTAAATTTATTATTATCCAATTTCGCCTGAAAGTATGCAAGTTATCTAGACCTTTTTCGAACCCTTTTTCACTTATTGGCGATAAAGTTCATGCTACAAATGATCCACCTCTGATCTACAATTATAATGTTTCTAGTAAATGAAGAAAAGCTTAATAAATTGCATTCATGGCAATCGTCATCTCGCCGGAATTTGGCACCACAATAGTACCCTTTTAAATCGATCCCGCTCCTGGAATCATATGCTATTTACGTGTCCGTTAATGATAGTGTTAACGATTCGCTACATCACGCTACTGGCAATTACGCTACGGCCCCAATCCCGCACCAATCTCGGGCGCATCAATGCCGCACACTGCAATTTGCACGAAATAAAGCCGATAATTGCAGCTGCAGTCATGTCAACTGCAGTCGGCACATAATTTTCCACCGAAATATCCACTATCTACACTGGATTCGGGTGCTTGAAAACCGTGGAACGGGGTTTGTCTTCGAGCGCGGGTCGGTTTTTGGGAAGGGGAGGTTTTTTAATGTACGGTTTCGCCAGAAAGCACTCCCATGCATGAGGACTTGGCTCGGCACAATCGTGCCGGCGCGCGCTTTATCGTTAATGAAAATCTATCAACTATTGGATGCTGCAGAGCACACGTACGAGTTAGCGATAACGCTTAGAACCAAGCAAGGGGTAGAAAATTGTTGTTTGTAGAATGTTATTGTCTTGCGCAGCGTTAAATGGAAGCCATGATGGGAACCATTCCAGTGGAGGCCACCAGCTCCTTGAAATGTTGCATGCTGTTCGTGACATTTTTGTTTCGCCTAATGTTTTGTTGGGCAAATACTTTGCTACTTTCGTTCGGTTGCCGATTCAGAGGACAGCAACGGTTCAAAAATGTTTCACTTGGAGGTTTAAACACTATACAGTTTTTAAAATGTGAAATATGTGTCTGAACTGAGTCTTTTCGTCAGTTTATTACTTATTAGTCATGGAAGCTTTTGTAACATATGGAAAATAATGTCAAAAATAATACAGATTTCATACTTTTCTGTGCAAATCGTATTTCTGT